>CAKALU010021174.1:0-10296 GCA_916700995.1 Hozukius guyotensis
GGGAACGGGGGAGACACCGGAGTTTTGGTCGGAGACGATAACGTTTCTCTCTGCGGAGCCCCGTCACTTCACAAGACACGGGAAACCTCTGTTGGTCTGGAGGAGCTGCAGCATTTATTTCTGCACAAACGTCCACTGTACATTCACTAGATATTCTCAGAGCTACTAACTCTTCTGCAGTGTGGAGTGTGCGCACATGCACGTGAGAGTGGAGCGAGCTGAGCGAGCGAGTACGAGCGCGGTGTGTGAGTGAAGGCAAGCAGAGGAGCAGAGGAGCAGAGTACAGCAGAGACTCCGGTCCTGGAGACCAAAGCTACGGTCTCCCCCGCGTCCTCCGACCGCGGCCAACACTGTTTAACAGACGGGCTTCACTAGATACAACCAAGAGGTTTTGGTGCTTCACTGTAGTTTGTGTTGGAGTCTGAGTCTGAACAGCGGAGACACACGCGAGCGCGAATGGGACATCGACCCACAATAATTTATACGTGTAAGAAGTTACAAACAGTAAAAAGGAAAACAAAAAAAAAGTAGAGTACAGTAAAGACACGCAGTAGAGTACGTAGTAGAGGATCTTCAACAAACAAATGAAAGGAGCACAACATATATCCTGCAATAAATGTCATCTCTGTGAAGCTTCAGAGGAGTACTGGCTCAGGTCTGTGGTAACTTTCAAGGCTTCAGGAAGAGGTTCTGTACGAGCTTCTGAGGTTCTGTAAAGCCAACAGGTGCATTATGGTAAACTGAGTTGTTACTTAATGGATGATGACATCATTGCCACAGATGGCACTCAGTAGAATAAACACTGTCATTTGTCTAAAACCCTAAAATTTCTTCAAATATGGTGTATTTGTTGAGGTCGACATCAACTGTAAAAGATTTTCACCCACCTGTGACTATAAGAGGACCTCTCACCCAATCACTCTGTGAATCACCGCCATTGTTACAGTGATTTATTTTAGAGTGATATGTTCTAGATATGTACAGTATATTAACTATAATAATGGCTTTATTACAGTTAACATACTGTAATAAAGCCATTATTCTGTTTAGGCCCTGTTCAGACCTGGTGTTAACATGCGTCCTGAGTGATCGGATCACAAGTGGACAGCTTTAAGTACAGGTGTGAACACACTCAAGACGCATTGAGATCCGACATTGAGTTGGCCTAGTGTGGCATGAAGACTGGAAGCGGAGGGAGACAGTTAGCTCAGAGAAAATAGTTTTAGTTTTAGAGATGCTAAGTGCGAGATTGGCAGAATTTCTATTGCTCTCTGAGACATGGAAGGGAAACGGCTTCTGTGCTCGACTAGATTCTGTCGGTACAACTGTATTTTCATTTATAGGGAACATATTAAAATCAGACTGGACACGCAGGGTGCATTATTATCACACTGTCTGTGACGGGTCGCTGTTTCTGTTCCGCTGCTTTGCACTGAGCTGACACCCGCTCGCCCTCTCTCATCCCGGCTCTCTGAAGCTCTGTACGCCGCTGTGACCTGGCAATGGTGGGGGTGCCGGCGGCACAATAACCTACAGGTACCGCAGGTACAATAACCTTTTTATTTTGATGTTAATAAAATGGACCCAAATTCAGGAATATGTAGGATATTACTACTGATATTCCTGTAATATTAGGTCACAACAGCTGCTGTAGTAGCCGTGTGTTTACTGTGTGTTTATCTGCATATAGAGCAGGGAAGTGAGATCAGATCACAGGTGGTCACTCAAGACGCATTCTAATGGCAGGTGTGAACAGGGTCTCATGTCAGATGTGATGCATTCAGATTGATGGATGTGTCAGTATTATCACAACGTACAATCCTGTGAGAGACTAAAGCCCTGTGTGTGTGTGTGTGTGTGTGTGTGTGTGTGTGTGTGTGTGTGTGTGTGTGCTTTCAGGTGTGTTGTACCTGCAGTATGGGGAGGAGACAAAGCAGGTCAGGATGCCTGCTGAGATCAGCAGTCAGGACGCGCTGCAGGCTCTGTTTGTCACCGCCTTCCCTCATCAGCTCACCATGAAGATGCTGCAGTCTCCCAACATGGCCATCTACATCAAAGACACCAGTCGCAATGTCTACTACGACCTGGACGACATCAGGTGAGGGCCTTCTGATGCACTAACCAACAGTTAAACTGACATACTGAAGTACACCAACATGGGTGCCCCCTAGATTACTGTAATACAGAACAGGGTGAACCTAAAATGACATACAGTACGTACTCTACCGTTGAAAAGTGAGTAATGTGCTGCCACAAGGCTTGACTGTGTCCAGTCACATGTGTGAGAGGATTACTCTATATGTCTGAATGGGAGAAAGTCCTCTTTACTAAGTAAGGGATGATGTACAGCAAGCCGGTCATTGGGCGATGCTGCACTCCGACGCGCAGCGGATATATATATATATATATATTAGGGGTGGAACGGTTCGGGTATATGACCCGAACCGTTTGGTTCGGTCCGCGACATCCTTTCGGTTCGCCGTTACCCAAAACAGCTGTTTATGTTTACTACTCGCATGCGTGGAACAGAAACTCTGCAGCGTGAGTTTTACCCGGAAAGTTTTGGCAGCGCACCAGGAATGTTAGCAGCACTGTAGCGCCCAGTAGCTCATGATAGTCGAGCTGAACTGACAACGAATTGTGTCAAACTGCACGCTCACACTGTTTAACTGAAGTCGGGTTTATATGTGGACACTTGAAACATTTAATTACGACGGCATCACCCTAATGTGTCGATCAGCGGAGCGAAACAAAAGCAGACTGGACGGAGAGTCCGTTCCCCCCCGCAGTATTCAGACATCCTCCCACTGCAGATTCACACCGTGACAAAGTCATATCTAATGCTATAAGAGTGTTTATCGCTGCATATACGACCACACTCCATCATAAACTATACAGAATTAAAGCAGATGGTCAAAGAGCGTGAGCCTTCACGTGTGAATGTTAATCTGTTGTGCCTTCCCTGTAGAAACTATAAACTAGCATAAGCAGCAGTTGAGGATTTACCAACAGCCTTAAGATGGAACATTACATTTACATTACAGACATTTGTGATTTTATTTTTCCTTATTGACAATATGTCAGTATTCGAGTGCCTTAACTGTTATTGGGGCAACAGCACAATCCCTGTAATGTATTGTATGTTTATTCATTATTTTTAAATAACACAGTGGTACAGAAATCCAACTGTATTCCTCCAAGTACTGCACTGTTTGAGTGGAAAAACTGATCTTTCAATTGAGAGCTGATAATCAGGGAACTGAGACATACTGTATGTTGTAGCCTACTGTTTTTAGTTGTTTTTTGTTTTTTTAGCATAGTTCTGGTTGAGTTTATGCTTCAATTTATGTCCTGCCAGTTGATGGCCTTAGTCTATAATTTCATTATATTTATATGAAAAAAAATGTATAAATATGTTTATACTAATTACTGTAGAAGACCTATTCTTTCAATTAAGATTTGACAATGAAGAAGTCTTTTGTTCTTTATGTAAGCTATACTTTTGTTAAGGAAAACATGTGTTAACTTATTTTTGCCAAATAAATGAAAAGCATGTTGAAATCAGAACATGACCTCCTCGCTGTAACATGAATGTATCGAACCGAACCGAAAACCATGATATGAACCCAACTGTGAATTTTGTGAACCGTTCCACCCCTAATGTGTATATATATATATATATATATATACAATATTCCCAAGAAGCCTATACATTTGGGGTGCCATGTGGAGGGAAACAGAGCACCATGTCAGATTGACAGCAAACTAATATTGATAAATATATATATACACCGTGCGTGGTCCTTTGCGGTTGCTCCAAGAAAAGTATCTCTCCGACTCTGTTAGCTCTCTCCAAAATGTCAACACATTTTGGAGAGAGCTAACAGAGAACTCACATAATCCAACGATTATGTGAGTTCTTTCAGAGAGTGGTTGCATAAGGCCGTTGACGCTGCACGCAGCGCCCTGTCCGCATCTCAGAAGAAAAAAAATAATAAATTCTACAAGAAGTCTGTAAAGAGAGAGTTTTGAGTAAGTGACAAAGTGTTTTCCTCCCAATCCCTGGTGCTGGCCTTCAGGCAAAGTTCTGTAGTCCGTATGTTGTGGAAAGTAAATTGAGTGAAACTGACTATGTTATCGGTACCCCCGATCACAGAAGAAAGTCCCGTGTGTGTCTCATTAATATGTTGAAGCCATATTTCGTTTGTGATGTCGACGTAGTTACTCCTTTGTCCCCCGCTGTGCCCGCCGCCGATGATTGATGTTTGGTGATTATTCCCCAATTAAACAACACGCTTACCGCGTTAACCCTACTAAACGAGCACTCTTCCAGCAGGAGGTTACCTATCTGCTAAACAATGGTTTAGTTGTCCCCAGTTCCAGTGCGTGGAGCTCCCCGTGTCTGCTCATGCCCAAACCGGATACAATACAGATTTCCGGAAAGTAAATGGAGTAACAAAACCCGATTCGTATCCTCTGCCCCGAATGGAGGATTGTGTAGACAGGGTTGGTTCAGCTCAGTTTGTCACCAAACTTGACCTGTTAAAGGGCTATTGGCAAGTCCCTTTGACTCCTCGGGCATCTGAGATTTCCGCTTTCATCACCCCCGGCAACCTGTTACAGTATACAGTTATGCCGTTTGGTCTCACAATCGCACCCACTACATTCCAACGCCTCATGCATATCGTCCTAGCTGGTGTTCGGAACTGTGAAGTTTATCTGGATGACATTGTGGCACACTCAAGCACTTGGTCTGAGAACATTAAAACCCTATTTTTTTTTTTTGCGAGGTTGAAGAAAGCTTCCTCACTTTGAATCTGGCCAAATATGAGTTTGGTGGAGCCACTGTAACCTATTTAGGAAAACAGGTCGGCCAGGGTCAGGTGCGCCCGCTGGCTGCTAAAGATTCTAAAGCCCCCTGAGGCCAATTTGCGATTTGTGATACTGTGATATATAAATAAAATGTATTTACTTTTGCAAAATAGTAGTATATGAATGTAATTTCCAGGAGTCAGGGTTGGTTTAGAAAGTCTCAACAGCTGGTGAGGTAACAGAGGACAGGCAGTGTTCAACACTCATCTAAATATACTGTATCGTATTTGACCAGCAGATCTGACTTCCAGCACGGATCACATCGTCTATATTGAACAAAGAGCCAGTCAAATATTAATGACTGCATATGAACAATGTAAAGCGTCCCTCAAAATAACAATTTACAACAATACCAATAAGTACCATTTTAAATCTGTTTAGAGGGAGCTTTTATTACATTTGCATGCTGCACACACACACACACACACACACACACACACACACACACACATTAAGCTGTCGCTGTGTGTGCTCTGTTTGCTTCTAGAACCATCACATCCCACTCCTGTCTGAAGGTTTATCATAAAGACCCAGCACACGCGTTCAACCGCCATGCCAGGCCTGCCAACACGGAGGGACGGGTGAGTCCTGCCACTGTTTCCAGCTGTGTTTCAGACATGACTGATAGCATTTAGTATGACAGGAACATTATGTGTTCATTTAGGAGTGCTAAACAACAAGCCATATACAACAGTTTAGTATGTTAAACGTATTTGACCACTTGGAGACTGCGCTGTATGTGTGTGTGCTGTAAACTGAAGTTCAACATACATATAAAGTTGGCTTAAAAAGGCCAGAGGTCTTGGGTTGTTATCACATCAGTGCTTTAAGGCGTCAGGTTAGTCTCTCATTATTTCATTGTAGTTGTATTTTTAGCTAAATAACTAACAAGCAATTTACTAAATGCTAATGCTAATACTAATGATGAGCTGGTTGAGAGACTGACTGACATCGCAAAACAGTGTAAAGCAGCAAGAGAAAAGGCAGTGAGATACATCTGACCAAGGCTGCTGCAGCCCCCTGTGTGGGCACCCCTGTGTGTGCACACACTGCGTCAACACAGGGATCTCATTGAAATGAATGAGGGGCTGATGCTGGTGTGAACATAGCCTTGGAACCCCACTGCCAGCAAGGTGAAACCATCTCTTGAAACCTTAGTCCCCCCGCGCTGGAATCGATGACGTGGCAGAATCACATCTAATGATTTCACATCACGAATCATAAATTATTTCTCTTGACTTTGCTGTATCATAAAGGAACATAAAGCCAGCTGTTGTCAGAGGATAAAAGCTCAGTATGAGCAGAGCTGGTGCTGCTGGCATGTTCACAAGCCTCCGGCTCCTGTTCTGCTGATAGAGATCACAGGATAGACAGACACACACTGTCATCTACAGACACAAAAACACCCACCCATAAAACATGAAACGGTTTGGTTTGGTTTGGTTTGGTTTGGTTTGGTGAATAAAAAGACATTTTAGGTCGTAAACATAGAAATGTCTCCACTGTTTGATGAGTAAATGTCTAATGTCTAATTAGATCTCTGTTTGGTGCATAAGCACAAACAACAGTCAGAGACTTCCTCCCAGCGACTCGCAGTCACATAGAGGTGACCCTTTGGTTCTCCGGGGAGAACTCCAACACAGCGGCGCTATGCCGCGGGCTTGTGAGTATCCCCACAACCGCCCGGCGCCTCTCACCCTCGGCAGGAGTCCAGCCCCTCTGCAGGATTATGGTTCCAGACCCAGAGCTATGTGTGGAGGTGAGCCCAACTATATTTAGCTGGTACCGCTCCACCTCCCGCACCAGCTCTGGTTCCTTCCCCGCCAGAGAGTTGATGTTCCACGTACCAAAAGCCAGTCTGCGATGCCGGGGATCAGAACGCCTAGATCCCCGCCTTAGTCTGCCACCCGGCTTGAATTTCCCTCCTATTAAATTATTATTACTATCCTATCCTATTATCCTATTAAATGACTTTTTGAAAGTCAGATTTGAAAAAGTGAAACATGAAATGCTTCTATTAAAGCATCATGTGTGTAAATCCCTCATGTAGCTTGTCCAAATATGTCTGCATTCTGTTTATCAGTCACATACTCACTCTCGCGTCAGAGTCTTGGAAGGGGGAGGTTACAGCCCAGACACACCAGGAACGTCAGGAGCGCATGGCAGCTGCGTTACCTGTTGTTTTTTATTTCGGCGTCCGTGTTAACAGGTTAGAGCAGCCACACTGCCCGCGTGAGACGCGTCACACCCGCGTCTCAGCTGCGTCTCTTCTAGAGAATAGAGGTCTCGCCTATTTTTGACGCGTGCCACACGCGTCTCACAGCAGCAACAGACAGTGAAGGTGATCTATTGACTGTATATTGACATCATACCAGCAACATTACTACAGTTTCAATGTCTATCTGTAGAATATGTTACGGAGATGAAAAAAAAGTAAAGACTTATTTTTAAATCAACACTTCCTGCTTTCATTTCAAAATAAAAGCCCTCAAGCCTTTTTTCTGTGGACAGAATTCCTTCATTTGTTAACACGAGGCTTTTATTCTGAAATATGTGCCGGACAGTGTTGTAGAACATGCAGTGACTTGGAGAGCTCCATGAATGGATTATTTCTATTATTTACTAATTACCACGCGTTTCTTAACCTTTCTCTGTCTAAAATAAATATAAATGATATTTATAATGAAATGAAATGGCCATTAAAAGGCAAACTCTATGTAGAAAGAAAGGGCTGACAGCTGCAGCAGCAGAAACGCAGCAGACACGCAGCTGGTGTGAACGCCCAACGTGTGAATGACGCAGCCACCATGCCACGCAGCCACCACGCGCTCCTGACGTTCCTGGTGTGTTCCAGGCTTTAACCTTGTCTTGTATTAGCTTCTCATCATGACATTGTGTGACACCTGTAATTCTTTGCTGCTTGACAGATGATTCATTCTCCAGTCTATACCAGAGCCATCAGGAAGTCTCGAAAACATTTTTCGGGTTGAGTCACTATAAACCGACATGAAGACATGTTAGCCTATCAACAGTAAGGCTACAAGCAGCCCACAGTGCAACACGTTCCTAATCTAACATGCTCACTCTGTATCACAGGGACTGGTGCTCCGTCCATGTGCTGCTGTGGAAATGTTAATACCCAGTCCTCCAATATGATGTTACCCCCATTTTTAAAATGTTCTGTCCAGTCTTATGCTCACGTCAATACACTAAAAGATCCCCGCGTCTGAAGGCTTACACACGCCAAAGCCCTGCACAGTGGTTTATAATACTATGACATTTTCTTTGTTGTGAGGTAAACAGTAGAATTACTCTATTCACATTACACAGTAATCTGCCAGGAATGTGCGCCTGCATCAGTGTGACTGTCCAACGCAGCATCTTGCTGGATGATGACGTTCAGGCAAACGTTGAGCCTCTTTTTTATTTGACGGCAGCCCCAGCGTGGCCAGAGACCCTAACCCTAACCCCTAACACTAACCCTGCTCTGATGGAAATGAATGAGGAGGCTGCCTTTATGATCCTGTGCTGATGTTGGATTGAACATGATCTAATAACAAACCCAGTGGAACATGTTAGCCTGATTTTATCATGAAGGACAGTAAGTAGCTGGAGCGATCTTCCTTTCATCATACACAACCCTGGTGTTCATGTTTAGAGAGCTCACACCCAGAGGTCATGTGATGGATGTGTTTCTGGGAGCTGCTGCTGCCTCAGGAGGTCTTAGACAATGTCCATCCTTCATGTTCTCAGAGCTGTCCTCATAACATGCCTCTACTTTCCATCCTTCAGTTTGGGATGCGTAGAAAAAGACACACTGTGTTGCCAGTTACTGGGATTATGGGAGCTTTTTGTCAGTGAGGGGGTCTGATACTGTCACAAAACCCAGATGCTGTTCTGCTCCCACAAGTCTGACAGATAAGATACTGACAGAGAAGCACCTCCTTCACTGTTTGTCTCTGCTGTCCACATACACAACTACAAGTGCACTCGGAGAGCGCAGACCTCCGCCAAGACAGGTTTCATGTACGTCGTCCCCCCCGCCATCATCCACATGCGTTTTTGTTTATGTTGAGATGAGCTGTACGTCGCTTCATGAACGCGTCATCAGTTACACTGCGCGTGTCTTAAAGCCTGTGGTGTTGATTCACAGGCTGAGCAGAGTTATTAAAAAAAATTCCCGAAGCCAGATCATGATCCGGATCGTCACCAAAATCTAACGGATTGTTCATTGTGCCACACCCCACCCCTCCAAAACATTTCATTCAAATCCATTGTGGACCTTTGAGGTTATCGTCCAAACGGACAAACCAACAAACCAACAGACCAACAAACCAACACCGGTGAAAACAGAACCTCCTTCCTAGGCCTTCGGCTTTGGCAGAGGTAATAACAGTAGACGGGCCAGTTAGTCTGCGGAATATCCTCCGTTCATTCCCCAATGCTATTTTCCACATCTAGATGGTACACATGCCAACTTTGCCCATCAGGATCTAATCTAAATACTCATTCACACACCGATGGCTATGCCTCGGGAGCAATTTGAGATTAAATGTCTTGTTCAAGGACACATCGACATGTGACCCGGAGCAGCCGGGGATCGAACCACCGACCTTCCGATTGGTGGACAACCTGCTCTACCCTCTGAGCCACTTCTTTTAGCTTTGTGTGTTTTATGCACATTAAATACCCCAGGGAACAGGGTTTTTGTGTATTTAGACTTCAACATTTGAAAATTGAAAATACAGGGCAAACAGGCAAGCTGGCATTATTGACTCAGGTTAATGGTACCTAAGCCCACACATATTCTATTCTATCCTTTCATGAAACACTTTGAAAAACATTCAAAAATATCTGTATTCATAAGTGCCTGAAATTGTACTTCTCGAACACTGAGTATGAAACATCAATATGTTTTAATGCCAGTTGGTGCACTGGAACTGTAATGACCAGTTGAGGCGGACCCAGATGCAGACACAGGAGGCAGATGAAAAATTAACAAAAGGCTTTTATTGCCAAAAATGTGCAGAGGAATTGATCAAGGCAAAAATGCATTGCCATCTCAATGCAGTGAGATATCGGCTGATCACACGTTGCTGTGGGATGGCGTTCCATTCCTCAACCAGGATTGGTTGCAGGTCAGCCAGCGTGGTTGTGTTGGTCACTCTAACACGTACAGCACGCCCAAGCTGATCCCACAAGTGTTGAATTGGGTTGAGGTCTGGACTCTTGGCAGGCCGTTCCATTCTCTCTACTCCCACATT
Organism: Hozukius guyotensis; assembly: GCA_916700995.1. Classification (NCBI taxonomy): domain Eukaryota; kingdom Metazoa; phylum Chordata; class Actinopteri; order Perciformes; family Sebastidae; genus Hozukius; species Hozukius guyotensis. Next base: position 10,137 of record CAKALU010021174.1, read on the forward strand.
GTGGAGGTAGTCTGTGATAACCCTGGCTCTGTGGGGGCGAGCGTTGTCATCTTGGAGGATGAAGTTAGGTCCCAGATTGTGGAGATATGGGATCGCCACTGGCTGCAGAATCTCATCCCGATATCTCACTGCATTGAGATGGCCTTCAATGATGACAAGC
>CAKALU010021181.1:516-10843 GCA_916700995.1 Hozukius guyotensis
ATCAACGTGGGAGTGGGCAAATATGCTGCTTTATGCAAATGTATGTATATATTTATTATTGGAAATCAATTAACAACAAAAAACAATGACAAATATTGTCCAGAAACCCTCACAGGTACTGCATTAAGCATAAAAAATATGCTCAAATCATAACATGGCAAACTGCAGCCCAACAGGCAACAACAGCTGTCAGTGTGTCAGTGTGCTGACTTGACTATGACTTGCCCCAAACTGCATGTGATTATCATAAAGTGGGCATGTCTGTAAAGGGGAGACTCGTGGGTACCCATAGAACCCATTTCCATTCACGTATCTCGAGGTCAGAGGTCAAGGGACCCATTTGAAAATGGCCATGACCGTTTTTCCTCGCCAAAATTAAGTGCAATTTTGGAGCGTTATTTAACCTCCTTCCCAACAAGCTCGTATGACATGATTGGTATTAATGGATTCCTTGTGTTTTTCTAGTTTCATATGATGCCAGTACCTTCACTAGAGCTTAAAAATGAGCCCGCTACAACCTAAAAATCGCAAGTTGCGTTAATGCGTAAAAGAAATTAGTGGCGTTAAACAAATTTCTTACCCAAAGAGACATACTTCCTATTCTATTCTCTCAGTACCTTGTGGTAGCAGGTATCAGAGCCATCCACATCCTCTGAAAATACAAAGAGGATCCGCTCGTACTAAATCTCCTCCACCGATCACAGACTGACGGACAGATTGAGCTGATATGTGATGAAAATGTGTCCAGATTTTTGAACATCTGTGTTTTTTTTTCAGCTTTGTGTCCTAATACTCAGGACACTTTACTGTGCAGAGTAGGCATGAAGGATTTATTGAATGAAGGAGAACCACTTTTTCTCCTTCTCATGCTGCCAACTTTAATCTCATGTGAATATCTTGAGTAATTATCCTATTGTATGTTTAGTGTGAACGCAGTCTGTTGCCTACAAAATAGGTCAAACAGCTACAAATAGTTTGCAGAAGCTGCAGTTTTTGAATGTTTGAGCTGGTGTGAAACCGAATATTGTGTGTCTGTGTCTGTGTGATTTGATCTGTTTGGAGTGTGTGACAAACAATAGCAGTAGCAGTAGTAGACGTAGTAACCTGACATCATCATCATCATCAATAATGAACACGAAGGGCAACCGGAGCTGGAAAACCAGGTTTACAGACTCCCAGCGGATCTGCCTCGCTCGGCTTCGATCAACGCCAACAATCCGTGGTTATACACTGAACATTTAATCAATTGTTAATGTCATTTGTGTTTAATAAGCAAATGTACACAGTGATTCACAGTTTAACAAGCTGTCCTGGCTCCAAGGAGATCGATGTGAAAACCTGCCGTCGCTCACAGCTGATCTATTGTCCACAGAACATGAATAAACAAGGTCCACTCTGTCCTGTATTTAAAGTGCACACACACACACACACACACTGTAAGTGGTTCACAGAGATGTAATTAAATCACAAAACAACATGACTTAATGACGAGAATACTAAGCCTCCTTTCAAAACTCTCCGGGAACCGAAGCGTACAGTATTTCAACCGCGGTGACGTAAGGTCCAATGATTAACTGATCATGAGGGAGCTAAATTTCAGGCTTTAAATGTTGTAACAAAGTCCTGTAAACACGCAGGGTGGATTTGAGCCGTCGCAGGCCTCGGCTCTGCTTCCTGAGACTCTGACAGATCAGAGCTGGTCTGGTTGTAGGGGACACTTAAGAACAGGAAGGAGCACCTGAGAAAGACCATGATGACAAATGTCCACAGCCTCCGTCTGCGTCACGATGCCCGCTCCTCATTCGCATAAAGTTGAGGTCTATTTTATGTAAATCTCGGGTCGTCCGAAGCGACTCGCCGCCTCTGGAAACTCTCGAGAAACTTTTAAACTAACCGTTGTCGATCCAAAATAAAGACAGATTCAGCAACTGCATGGCTTATTTCTCGCATAAAATGTTTTCAGAAACACATTTTGGTGAACTATATTCGTGATATAAGAGAAGAAAGTTTCCAAACACCCCGCCATGTTGGTTCCGGTTTTAAAGCTGGGAGCAGCATTTGTCCAATCAGGTACCGAGTGTCTAGTGGCAGCCCATCAAGCGTCCAATGCTGGGAAGCAAGGCGATCCCTCGCTATAAAAAATGCCCCTGTGGACGCGTACCAAGAGACTCTGGTGGGTCTGGAGCCTCAGGAGAGATATACTGTACGTACAGATATGAGGTGAAAAAGAAGTTATCTCTTTAAGAGAAGTAACTTGTGCAAAGGAAAGTTGTAGGTATGGTACTTCCTCGGAATTAAATAAGAAAATACGTCTCAAGTCCATGCCCGTTAGAAAGACACATAAAAGCGTTTTTCTCCTACCAGCAGGACGACAAAAGCGTTACAAATCACTGTTGAAAGATAAATAAGTTTTCAGGTTTAATAAAAAGATCATGGTTTGGGTTCAAATAAGGACTGTAGTTATAAATATGGAAACATTGGGATTTGAAATGGCTACTTCGTTAAAGGCACAGCGAGTAGGATTAGTCACTTGCGGCCCTTCCTCCTCGGATCAATGTGGTTACGGTGCTCGCCAGCGGGTGAAAGCCAACCTCAGATTCACTCTTGTGTTGGAACGAGCTTTGTCAATGTATTTACCTGGTCGCTACGATTTTTATAGAGATTAAAGAAGCGTCCCGAACACAGCAAAATGATCAAATCCAGGCCGAGGGCTGCAGGGTCTCTGCAGATACAGACACCATCACACACTTCTAGTGGGTCATAAGTGATGATTGTGAGGGATTATTTTTGTATCAGCTTATACAGTACATTGTTTCTTAGGAAAATCCTACTCAATTTGGGGAGCTTTGTTATCATGATTACAAAAATGAATTTGTGGTTAAGGTTAGGGAAAAAACAACGTCGACTGTCGCTTGTAAACGGGAAACGAACAGCTGTTTCCTGTGTTTATTGTAAGTGTGATGTTTAGTCTGACACAAAGTACAACTGAGGCTGGTGGGAATGTCGTTTTGCAGGTATTTGGTCATAAAACAAAATATTGGACAAACACACCATAAAGCAGCTTACTAACAAAACAAAACACGTTCTCTATGAAGAGACGACACCTGTAAAACATCATGTGACAGCTGTTGTGTGTGAGCATTTGCATCTGAGTGTTTGGAATTAGTTTCAAAATTTGGATATCACTATTTTTAATATTAAAAATCTGTAAAAATTGAAATTCGAAATATCAATACTACTAATGTCTAAGGATGAAAATTGGATCTTGAAAATACTATCTGTAGCGCAAATATTATATAGTTTATTTAATGATTTATTTTGATTTCTTTGAGGGATTTAATCATCAACTCATTTAGCTTTTTTCTCCACTTTTCTTCACTTCCTAAGCTGTGCTCTTTGCTCAAGGATCTATTTTACTATATATTTACTGCGTTAACTCTGCACTAATTAATGAAAAGTGTTTCTTGGGGTAAGAAATGCAACAACTTTTGGACGTTTGTGCTTGCGAGTGCATCTTTTGGCACTTTCAAGGGGCTTCATCCTAATAAAAGTTGACTAAGTAAGAGATAGCGAGCCGGTCATTGTTGTGAAATAAACCCCGACAGGGCGATGCGGCAGCCCTGACGTAAAGCTGTGTAATAAAGTGTGATAAAATCAGAGTGAAAATACTGTAATTGAGATAGAAGGTTCATTCTTAAAGAGTAACTTACCAATACATCCATTACATGTACAGTTACTTTATTATACTATCTATTAGATCCCAGCGTTCATTACAACATTTTGTTATATTTTTGTTCATAAAGAGACTTTTATTTTATCCAGTTGTTTCCAACACTAGCCGCTCTTACTGTTGCGACATCACCCTGGTAACGCGGCGGCAATCCTGTCAAATGAAACCAGCGACATCTGTATGGGGGAGTGGCGCGTTCAAGATAAATCGGGGTGTCAAGTTGCTCTTTAAGCTCGGAAATCATCTGCTGAGGAAGACCACGAGATGTGCTCGAAAGCTTTGGAAAGCAACAAGTAAGTTTGTGTTGAGAATATTTTACACAAACAGGTGAGTTTAAACTCTCTGCTTCAAAACATTCAGAGTATTTTTTTGTCCAGAGAAATGATTGGCAGCCCAGTACACAACAAGAAGTGATTACCTCAGAGAGAGAGAGACGGATGGGAGGGAGTGAGTGACTGTAGCGAGAGAAAAAGAGCTGAAAATCGTTGCCTCTTCTCATTCACTACGCAAACACGTATTGATTTCCAATTCCAATATTCCCACAACTCCCAGCACACAGATTGGACACAGAGTTTCCAATAAAGGCTGCTTGCTTATTTGTCTTTGTTCACATAACTGTCCCACAAAATGTCTTTTTTATTAAGTTGGTCAGCGAGGAAGCTGGACAGACGAGCTTAGAGAAAGCAGGTCAGCGGGTATTTAGGTGGACAGAGCCGGGCGGGGGCGGCGGCGGCGACGGCGGTGTCTCTCTGGCCGTGTTAGCGATGCTGCTTTGGGGCGGCGTGGACATTTGGGAGCATTGACGTTGTTGTGGCTGTCATTACTAATCCAGTGTGTGCATGCGTGCGTGTTGTGCATGTTTCCACGGTCACTTTGACATCTCGGTGCATGACACATGATGCCATCCAGGAAACTATGGCCACGTCCGCCTAAAGCCTTTAATGCAGCGTTCTGTTTGGCCTAAAAGGGCATCTATCAGTTATAATCCACAGCCTGCTTTAAGCTCCATCTCCCTCTCTCTCTCTCTCTCTTTCTCTCTCTCCGGTTTGTTTTACTTCTACACTCTCTTCAGGCTCAGATGTGATCATTCTCTCCATCACTGAGCTGCTGCCAGGGAAAAATCTCAGCACAGATGGAGAGATGCTAAAGAGAAATGGGAGCAAAAGCTGGAGGGAAAAAGGGAGAGGAGACGCAAGAAAGGTCAGATGAGACAAATGAAAGGATGTTCTTGGGTGGAAGGCAGAGCAAATGGCTTGAAAAGTGGCACACAAATAACATACAAATACAGTGCAATCTGAATAAAATAATAGATGAGAGGTGGCAGATGAAAAGAGGACGGAGATGCAACAAGTGGGAACGCAGAGAGCAAGTAGAATAAGTGGATGCAGAACAATAGCTCATTGTATTGAACAGGAATGGACAGCATGATGTGTTTACAGCCGCTCGCTCAGCACAACAGCAAATATTTGTGTATGAAGAGAAAGACAGAATACAGCGGAAACCTCTTATAGTGATCACGTCTGTCCGGGTCACATTGATCACTATAAGCAGATGATTATTATAACCAAATTGTTGTTGTTGTTGTGCATCATTTCTCATGCAGATTACCATCTAATTGACATTTGTAGATTTATTACATGAATACAAAGTAATGAAACGGGCGGCTTTGCATTTTACTGGCTCGCTGTCGATTCTTCTGTCTTTTCCCTCAACAAGGGTGAGACGTTACCATTTTTGGTCGGCTCTACAGTGCAAGCGCGCATGCAGAACGGCGCCCATTTGCCAGGGCTACTCGCTCGCTCACCCGGTAGCGGCATGGAGGGAGACGGGCGCCGGTCTGCATGAGCTTCCGCCGCTGCGGTGCAGAGGAGCCGGTCGGCAGAGTTTCACTTACGGGGCATTACGTGACGAGGCATTATCAATCCACTTGAGGGTGCTTTCCCCGTCCGCATTCGTTTTTTATTTAGAGAAAATTAGTTTCCTTTTCCCATCATGATATCAATGTGCACGTATGCAGCATCAGCCTCACGTATCCTGCCGGAAAGCAGACCGTAAGTACTCTAAATTAAAGTATCATGGGAATAAAGTAAAAAATAAAACAAAAATTCAATTAACTTTAGTCTACCGTAGTTTTAAAATGTTTTTTCCAGATGTTGTCATGTATGAAAAGACCGAAAATGAACACTTTAAGGGGACTACTTGATTACTACATGTGAATTATATAAACAGCATTTGTACAGCACAGAGTCTGTCCTAAGTATTCATCCCTGCAGATCACCATTTTAATGTGAGAATGTAAACATCCTGTTAAAGAGCAGTAAAACAGACAGGAGTCCTTTATTCTGTCCTGCACAGTGACCTTCAACAGCTGGAACTGTAACACCGATACTGAATAAGCTTAAATGAAATGAAAGAGCCAGTGGAACATAAACACGAAAATCAATTTACAACCGTGACATAACCCGCACTCAAACACACTCCTATACACACCCGATCATTCGTCAATCCCTATACTGTGCCTGCCTCGATGTTTCCATCTATTGACAAACTTGTTTATACAACTTGTTAACCTTGTGCACAGTACAGTACTCACACACACACTCTCACACACACACATGCAGACTGCTGAACACACCCGACCAACACCTGGCAGTTGCATAAATCCAGTCCCGATCTGATCCTATGATCTGGCTAATAATCCCTCAGCACACTGGCAGAAGATTAGCACAATAGATTACTGCGCTGCCGCCCGCATCCACAGTCTTACAGCCACTAATCCACAGCAAAGGACGGGATCGCTGTGGACCGCAGTCAGCACAACGGACCACAACTCTGCAGAACACACACACACACGGCATTACACTTCATTCTAATTATCAAATAAGTCTTATTAACAAAGAATATGATTTATTGATGCATTTAGTTACATATACACTTCATGTCTGATAACCTTTAACTACTTTTTGGGCCAAAATGTCTACTATGAGAATGATCAATCTTAAGGGGCAGTTTGGGACCAATACATTCTCACTCCCAACTCGAAAAATACCGCCGCTTGGTCAGTGCCCCTCGGCATCGGAGACCGACGCACCGGGGACGGCGGGCTAGTACTTGTAACATGCGCAGTGTCCTTTCAAAATAAACTTCTGTTTTCACAGGAAGTTAGGTTTAAGCAACGCAACCACTTAGGTAGGGTTAGGAAACGGTCGTGGTTGACGTTAACTTCACTGACTAACGACTCACATGACTCACGGGACTGACGATAAACAAAATTTCGACGAAAAAGTTAACGCTACTTTTTAGTTTCACACGGGACACGAACATCAGTCTCCTGGTTGAAAGTCGTTTGATCCATCCATCTCCCCTCCCGCCCTTAGCAGACTTTCACCCGACCGTCAAATAACGCCGTGGGTGGGGTTACATTGGATTTAGTTGAAAGCCCGGTTCGTCACATATACTGTTGCTAAAGGGTGCGTCGGTTTCCAATGCAGACAGGCACTTACCAAACGGCAGTATTTGATGAATTGGGAGAGAGAACGGGTTGTTGGGACTTAAGACACTACAGAGCAACAGGTGACTACATAGAGTAAATAGTGATATTTGGAAAGAGAGATAACTGGTTGCTCGGTGTGTTCAATCGTAAGGTAAAACGTGTCTGGTGCTCTTGGAAAACGGGGGAAAAAATCAGGATAAACAGGAAGGCAATCCAGGCACTCCAAAATATCAAAAAAGTAGCAACGAGGAAGAGAATATATTAAAAAGCCAACATGTTTCGACCACTTTAGGTCTTCGTCAGGGCTTACAAACAAACATAAATAGTGATATTATTCGGATTATTTTAATGGTTAGGTCTCCTTTTAAACCAGCACAATTAACTAATAACTATGTTAATTTAAACTGTAAAATCATAAAAAGTTTCTCAGTATATTTTACAAGTGCGTAGTGCACAATACAAAGTACTTAAAAAAAATATATATAATTAAAAAAGTAGTTTCCAGTAGATCCAGCAGAGAACATGGAGTATTGAAGCATAAAAATCACTGCAGAGTATTAACAACTGAACAAGTCCCAACCCTGTTATGGCCCGGTCACACCAGAAAGTGCAAATTCACATGTCAAAGTTCACCAACACTGAACTTGACGTGAAAGATTTGTGCACATTTTCTTGCCGACCTGGCCTTATAGTGGTGGCCAGTGTGCGAGAGGAGTAAAGGGTAAAGGCTCGGTAAGTATATCATACTAGCATCAGTAGAACAACACCAGCCTCTTCTGCTCAAGCAAGTAAAATAAAAAATCTATTTTCTCTTGATTTTTTGCCTTTTATTCACACACTAAACCAGCATTCCTTGGAAAACATCTGTATTAATTGCATGTTTATGCTTGAAGACAAAACAAGACGCCCAACAGCAGCGACCCCGGTGTCACAGAGGAGCCACAAAACCACCACAAGCTGAAAATAGCTCGTCACAACAGTTTGAAGATGCTGCTGCTCTTTTTGCCCCGAGTCCATGTGTGTGTGTGTGTGTTTGTGTGTGTGTGTGTGTGTGTGTGTGTGTGTGTGCCTTTCAGCCTGATTTAACTTCTCTTATGCTGAATTTCACACAGACACTGAGCACTGATGAAGCTTATTGAAAGATGAGACGGACAGAGAGTCAGCGCGAAGGAGCAGAAAGGAGTCGCAGAGGATAAAAAAATCTGACAAACACTCCGAGGGAGTCGTGAGAAACCAGAATGATTAATTGATATCCGTGACTGGAAGTGTCATGTGTGTGTACGAGTGTGTGGGTGGGAGTGTGCGTGTGCAGATATTTCAGTGCGCGCCCACTGATCGTATTTGGTTGAGTCATCAAATAAAAAGGTGTTATAACTCGGATTCCTACAGTACCTCCGTGTGGCATTGTTTGTCGCTTCATGCACAGTATGGATTCTGTACTGAACCGCTGCAACAGTCGGCTCGATTTAAATCGATATAAACGCACGACAATTATCTTCGACACATTATAAATCACAAGAGCAAGAAGCTCTGCAGTGACCTGAACCTGGAGTGGTCTGTGAATAATGTGTTTGTAATGATGTCTGGGAGTGTATTCACAATGTGTTGTCATTATGCTTCGACTAGTGTATGTCTGTGTGTGTCCCTCTCACTCTGGAAGATTGGAAAAAAACTTTTCTGTCGGTGTAAAATGGGAAGTGATGTGTAATTTTATAAAGAAAGACAAAAACAGAACTCTTATTTCTGCTTATGTTTCTTTTTCACAGTCGTCTTTGGGGGGTTTAGTTTCTCTAGACGGCACAAAAAGTCAAAAAGATCTCAGCAATTGTCTTGGTGAGAACAATGTTATCATTCTGTAACAGATGGCTGATGCTATGAAGAGAAAATAATGTCATTACGAGCTTTTTGGAGCTTTCAACCGTATATTACAGTTTGAATATGATTTGCGTCCTCATTATCGTTTCCAGGTCATTATAGTAGGGACCTCTGAACAGCCTGAAAATGGCTAAATCTCTTCTTCTTCTTCGCCTTCTTTTAAGTCGACTAAAGACCCCAACACACCAAGCCCACGGTCAGCCGTTAGACATTTTGTCGGCTCTAGTCTGCCCGTGTCTGAGGTTTTTCGGCCGATTCAGCATGTTGAATCCTGTCGTCTTTGCAGTGTATTCAAATGCAACTTGTTGGCCAAAACAAAGGCAACATGAGGCGACGCAGCAGTCGGCCTTCATCTTTGATGTCGGCTGGGTGTGTCTGGGCCTTAACAGCAAAACTGCATCACTGCCAACATCTGGTAAGAAGTGTGACAAACTGCAGGCTGATCAAAACATGAATTTGTTGTTGCAACATCATCCACCAACATAGCATTAATGTTTAAAATGCACGATTACAGAAAAAGTTAGAGGCAACAGAAACTTGTCGTCTTAACTTTGCTGCCACACAGCTGACTGTGACCCGCAAGTGTCTAAACCGCAAGTGTCACATCAGCGTCGCCCTCACATCATAACAGCTCTGACGTGTATTCAACTATATTATTGACGTTTAAAATGAATGATCACAGAGAAAGTTAGAGGTGACCGAAGGTTGTCTTCTTCACTGACTTGTTTTGCTACAGCTCATTTTACACTCACACTCAAATACAAAGCTGGCGTTTTAAGATTTATCCACTCTGGAGGAGGTTTTAGTCCTGGACGGAGGGCTGAAACTGAGAGACAAAAGATCCGTTTACGAATTCAACCGACTTAATGCGGACGTACTCACAGCTGAAAGCTCCAAAAGAACAAGTCAGTGGAATTTCAGTAGAGATTACACGTGGTGAAGAATTAACTTGTGATAACACTATTATTCATATGATATGATCTATTTCATAATGTCTTTTTTAATTTAAAATTGAACATTTGGGGTTTCCATAGTAACCTAATCAGGGTGTTTCCTGCAGTAACCTGCATGTCTTTCGTGTCTTACGTGTGTTATGTGTTGGTGTCTGGCCTCCTGCTGTGTAGATGATTGTGAAGGACAGCAGAGTTGATGGGACATTTCAATCAAAGCCTTTTGCACCACAGGTTCTCTCACACACACACACACACACACACACACACACACACACA
>CAKALU010021296.1:0-41131 GCA_916700995.1 Hozukius guyotensis
CCTCCTCCATGTTTCACATTAGGTACAGTGTTCTTTTCTTTGTATGCTTCATTTTTGCGTCTGTGAACATAGAGCTGATGTGACTTGCCAAAAAGCTCCAGTTTTGTCTCATCTGTTCAAAGGACATTCTCCCAGAAGCTTTGTGGCTTGTCAATATGCATTTTGGCAAATTCCAGTCTCGCTTTTTTATGATTTGCGTCCTCCTTGGTCGTCTTCCATTAAGTCCACTTTGGCTCAAACAGCGACGGATGGTGCGATCTGACACTGATGTACCTTGACCTTGGAGTTCACCTCTAATCTCTTTGGAAGCTGTTCTGGGCTCTTTGCTTACCATTCGTATTATCCGTCTCTTCAATTTGTCATCAATTTTCCTCTTGCGGCCACGACCAGGGAGGTTGGCTACAGTCCCGTGGACCTTAAACTTCTGAATAATATGTGCAACTGTAGTCACAGGAACATCAAGCTGCTTGGAGATGGTCTTATAGCCTTTACCTTTAACATGCTTGTCTATAATTTTCTTTCTAATCTCCTGAGACAACTCTCTCCTTAGCTTTCTGTGGTCCATGTTCAGTGTGGTACACACCATGATACCAAACAGCACATTGACTACTTTTCACCCTTTAAATAGGCAGACTGATTGATTACAAGTTTGAAGATACCTGTGATGCTATTTACAGGACACACCTTAGTTTAACATGTCCCTATGGTCAAATTATTTTCAATTGTTTCTAGGGGTACCATCATTTTTGTCCAGGTCAGTTTCATTAGTTTGTTTTTTAAAATGATTCTGTTGTACCACAATTCAAAAGCAATGTCTGATTTTCATTAGTTAATTTTCAGTAAATTGTTATTTATTATTACTTTTGTCAGTTTCAAGTTATTTCAGTGACCATTGTGGGTTTTTCTTTCTTTAACGGAAGGGTACCAACAATTTTGTCCACGTGTGTATATATCCTCATCCATAAAATCCTCTGCACTCATATTTTGGGATGCCATTTTCGCAGTTACAATGGAATTTACAACAGGTTTAGCAAGTTCCGTTTTTGAGCAGCATCTTGAGAATGCACGCCCCCCATGCTGGCTAAGTAGTTTGTAGTGTTTCCTTGCATCCAACTACATCGGTGTTATTTAAAATTATGGCGCTGGATGTAGGAAGTAAAATGATTTTGCAGCAGGAGAACTCAGCTTCCTTGGCCAATATAGCACGCACTGAAGAATTTACAACTTCAATTGGCTACATTTACCATCAACACTGATTGGACATCCACGTTAAAAGTGACGAATTTCTCTTTTAAATACTTTATCCAAAATAAAAGATTGAAAATAAGGTCATATAATATCTTGTCTCACTTGCTTATATCTATAATTACTGTAGTTACAGAATAGCCCTTTTTCACAGCGGTATTTTGACATTTCATAGCAGGAAAAGCAGAGGTGTAATCATCATGTAACATTAACAATGGCTGAATGGCATAGGTTTTTCCAGTTTCAGGGCCCTGCTATTGTGGCACAGCAAACTCAAATGGAAGCATTGTTAATGTGCTTTTCCTGCTATATCTATATGCTATATAAAAAAAGGTTGATGTGCCTAGAATGTGAAAGGATTTCTCATATTCTTTCTTGTAATGTTTTGGAGGTCACTTGTGTTTTAATTAAAAAGCATAAGAGAGACAAATAAAGTAAATTAGTATTATGTGTCAGGATTAATACAGGTCAGACAATTGCTATTTAGATATGATGCAAGTTTGAGGGCCATACTAAGTTATCTAATGGATGAAATGGTGTTTTTTTCTCATATATTGTTGGATCATTGGTCGCAAGCACTACAAAATTATGTAATGTGTTAAGTGCCACACACAGGAATACTGCACTGGCAAAGCCAAACAGTGCTGACAATTAGACCCACACTGACACTGATTGAAGGACATTTACTGGTGTTTTTGCTTGATAGCACCACAAACTATGAACTATAATTCACCAGCATGGAATATCCCTGACAAAGTTTCACAATGGTTGTCTTTGTTGTAGTGTTATTGCACGGCATTACAATATAATGTAATGTGCTCTTGTTACTTTATCCGGCCCATGTATGTGCATCACTGTCCTGAGGGAGTCCACGCTGTGCCTGTCATCCAATTAGGACTAAATCTGATTTTGCTAAAAGGCTCCATCATTTAGGAGGTCTTTTAGAGAGCGGGCACTGAGATGCTTTACAACTGGGAGATTGTTTGCATTCATTTTCACAGCAGTTAGCACATTCTGCTCCGGCTCTTAAGCGAACCCCTTCCTGCCTCGTGTTTGCAGCTGGCAGATGCAGACAGATAGGTCTACAGTCAGAACATCATGAGCTTATGGCAGCCATAATCGATATGTTTTATAATAACATTGTATCAAATGACAATGTGAGAACAATGAGATAATGTAAAAGGGGCGCTCGATCTTCCCTTCGGCTTTACAGAGCTTTATGGCGTGTTTCGGCTCATTGTTTAGCAGTCTGGCATTCAACTTTATACCGTTTCACTCTCACCACTCTTATAGTGCTGTTGTCGGCCTCGGCAGGCAGCTGTATTCAGAGAAAAAGCCATAAAAGCCCCACTATACTAGTTGCTGAGCACCAAACAGCAGACGGACACAGTTTGCGACTAGCTGGTGGACATAGTGGAGCGTTTTAGCAGATAAAGAGACAAATATTTCCCTCGGGAGTCGGTGGAGACCAAAAACAGAGCTAAAAAAAGAGTGTATGTTGGCCTTAGATTCATCAGGTGGCCCGAAACACGACTCCAAATTAATGGTAATGGTACTCTGTAACTGTAAATAACAGGGCTATCAACGTTAAAGCAATAATAATTCTTTAACGCAATAACGCAATAACGCAATAACGTAATCGATCTTTCGGAAGTTGTAGCGGGCTCAGTTTTAAAGCTGGAGTGAACTGGCATCATAGGAAACTATAAAAACCTAAGTAATCCATTGGTACCAACCATGTTATACTAGCTTGTCGCGATGGAGGCTAAAAACTGAAAAACTGGCATGGCCATTTTCAAAGGGGGTCCCTTGACCTCTGACCTCAAGATATGTGAATGTAAATGGGTTCTATGGGTACCCACGAGTCTCCCCTTTACAGACATGCCCACTTTATGATAATCACATGCAGTTTGGGGCAAGTCATAGTCAAGTCAGCACACTGACACACTGACAGCTGTTGTTGCCTGTTGGGCTGCAGTTTGCCATGTTATGATTTGAGCATATTTTTTTATGCTAAATGCAGTACCTTTGGGGGTTTCTGGACAATATTGGTCATTATTTTGTGTTGTTAATTGATTTCCAATAATAAATATATACATACATTTGCATAAAGCAAGCATATTTGCCCATTCCCATGTTGATAAGACTATTAAACACTTGACAAATCTCCCTTTAAGGAACATTTTTAACAGATAAAAAATGTGCGATTAATCACGATTGTCCATGATTAATTACGATTCATCGTAAATTTTTTATCTGTTCAAGATGTTCCTTAAAGGGAGATAAACCAACTGTTTGCTAACAAGTTCGCCACATCAATATGTCAGTGTTGTGTTCACAAATGTTTCCGCTGCCCCCCAAAACTACATTACTGCAGGTTTAAGCATACATTGAACCTGCGCCCCTTTCCATTATCAATGCCTCAGGTGTGGTTTTAGATGGAGAAGAAGCAGGTTTTAACAAAAGGGAGGTGTAATTCTGCTGTCTCAGAAAATACTCCACGTATTCAGCAGCTCTGCTATCTTTCTTATAAATGTAACCTTTTGAAAATGAAGGACCTACAACTTTGAAAACTGAAAAGAACTCATTATAATTACTTAGAAATAGAAAAGGCGTATTTTCAGGGGAAGAAATCTTGCTTTAGCTGAAAGGCAGTGCTTTAATAGACTTCACAAAGCCTACGAAAGCTTATTCAACCACTTCCAATAGTAAGGGTGAATGTCACGGTAAAGAGTAGTGGTACAGTCATAAACTGTAAGAAGTGGACGTAGTCACCGTGACGACAGACATTGGTTTGTGGACTACGGTTTTGAAGCCTTGAATTTGTCATTTTGGCCATCGCCTTCTTGTTTTTTTGGTAGCCACGCCCTAAAGCATCCCCTGCTTTATGGTCTATTTGACGCCAAATGGGACCATAATTCACTAAATGAACATCATGCTTTATTGAAGAAGACTTGAAACTAGCGTTTGAGACCATAAACTCATGTTTACAATGTTTACTGAGGTAATAAATCAAGTGAGAAGTAGGCTCATTTTCTCATAGACTTCTATACAATCAGACTTCTTTTTGCAACCAAAGGAGTCGTCCCCTGCTGGCTGTTAGAAACAATGCAAGTTTAAGGCACTTCAGCATCGGCTTCACTTCTCAGACCCGGAGGTTGCCGCCTGGGAACAGTATACATAGTAGTAACTTTAACAACCAACATAAATTATGGTGGATTTGAACCTATTGGTGGGATGGCAGTTGTTCTAACAGCTGATTTTTTAGCATCAGTCAGGGAAACTTCTTTTCACAAGCTTAAGGTTTTCCGAGGATAGATCTAATTAGCCAGAGACACTTGTGTGATCTGGATAGACTTCTGAAAGCAGAAAGTTCCAAAATCAATCAACTTCAATTATCAGGACAGCACTTGGTGGTGATTCAAGCATCTTCATCAACCAACAGAAAAGTTGGCCGTATTAAGGACCAATCAGGGACCTTATTATAGTGAGGCTAAAGCACACTGACCCGATATGCCTCCCAGGCAAACTTGGACAGGCACACGCTTTCCTGAGGAGAAGACTAATCAGCCAAATGCCATACACCTGTCTGGGATGCATAGTCTTTTTGAAAGCGCGAGTGAGAAAGACATTAAAAATCCAAATCAAATCAAATCCAAATAAAGCCATAAGTTAAGGCAATACATCCCCAAAAAGTATATTAATAACTTGTAACTCTAAAACGAAACAGCTGAATATAATTCTATATAACATTTAGGCTACATTAAAGGTCCCATATTGTAAAAAGTGAGATTGTCATGTCTTTTATATTATATAGCAGGTTTAAGTGCTATATAAATACTGTTAAACTATCAAAACGCTCAATATACAGAAAAATACACGTAGCCCGTATTTAGAAATTGTGCGTTAGAAACAAGCTGTTAGGATTTCTATTCATTTGTGATGTAACAAATATACAATATTTAGACCATTACACGGTTTTAAACATAAATATTCTAAATGTGTCCCAGTTTATTTCCTGTTGCAGTGTATGTAAATAACATCAGCTGACAGGAAGTAAACATGGACCCAAACTGTTGCCTAGCAACGCAATTCCGTTGCAATTCCGTTGAAATGCACTAAAACAGAGCGTTTCAGGTATATTCAGGCAGACAGTATGAGGAAAATAATGTGTTTTTGAACATCACAGCATGTAAACATGTTTTAGCAGAAACACAAAATACAAGTATGAACCTGAAAATGAGCACGATATGAGACCTTTAAGTGAGAATATTAAGTTAAAAAAGAGAATATATGAGAGTTGACAGTCCTCTACCCACCAATTAAGCATTAGAGCTCCAAAAACTGTAACTACTGTGGGTTAGAGTTTTATATTTTGAGAGAGAGGAGTCTTGTGGGAAATTCTAGATGTATAATTTTGTGTGTGAAGTGTGAAAACTGTGAGCTGTTTCATTTTTTCTTTTTCCAAGTCTTAAATACCATAGCATCTCCCTATGATGATCTTACACACTAGCCTTCCATAGACTTTACTTGGAGCAAAAGTAGAGAGAAAAAAATGGAACAAATGAAAATACCCCAACAACTAACAAACAACTATAAAACATTTACATAGAGAAGCACAGAAATTGAACAATCTGCCAAATTCTTTGGGTTGGGAGTGTACTAGTTCTTGTAATTCATCACCTAATAAGCTAAATTAGGTCGCCATATTATTTCTAGTATTTAACTTTTGCTTAATGGCTTCTACTAAAGAACGTATACTGTATTGCTAAGAAGTGAAAGTCAATTGTTCATTCCATTGCAACAATGGTGCCCAGCAGCAAAGCTACGCTTCCGCCAATTTGGACTGAAAACGACTACCAGACGCCAGTAAAAGGATTTCTCAGTACAGTAAAATTATTACTATGGCCTGTGTTGAACAATAGAAATATTATAAATATGCCCACTATTATAACTATTAACTTACTTACTTACTTATTTATTTATTTATTAAAGTTAGGAGCATAAAGTGAGTAATGGACATAAAGTTAGAAAAATCCAGCACAGATTTTGAGGGCAAACATCTCAAACATTTCCATGTCAAGGATCGAAAATCGATGTCCAATGATCCACAGACAAGGAGGTTGTGTCCTGTGCTTTTGCCCTCTGTGTTAGTTAATAGCCTATAACTACATTAACTACTACTAGCTACTGGCCGATAGCCGATTGTTTGGGAACAGAGACGTTAATATATCTACCGCGCGGTACAGGCTTACAGCATACAGCCCATGGGTGTATTATAAGATAATAAAAGTGATGAATTACAGCCAATATATCCATTATTACACACGCATACAGCTAACAGGAAGCCGGCAGAACCGGATATGTCATATGAGCGCGTGCAGCGTGCCGGGCAGCGTGCAGGGCAGCGTGCAGGGCAGCGTGCAGGGCAGCGTGCAGGGCAGCGTGCAGGGCAGCGTGCAGGGCAGCGTGCAGGGCAGCGTGCAGGGCAGCGTGCAGGGCAGCGCTACTGCCATCTAGAGGCTGTAGTCAAAAAAGCAGCAGAGTTTTGCCTCTTTGCTTCCATAGTCTTTGCTTCTACTGGCTAAAACAATGCCCTGTTTAAGCACAGATGCATCTGTTTGATTGAGCGGAGCCTGGAGTGACAGCCTGACATGAAGTCACTCTGACAGCACCCCATTACAGTCTATTGGATGAGAGCGAGCATATCAATCTCCCTCTCTGTCGCCATTTTATATATCGTAACAACCTTTGAACACATTGCAGTGCTGTCTTCATATGCTTGCCTGCTCTAAGTAGGTCTTTTTGAGGTGCCTACAGTACACTGTAAACTATGCAAAATGGATACATTTTAAGTGCAAATGCCTGGAAAGCCCAATTTCACCAAACAAGCTTTTTTCCAGCAATTGAGGAATCACAAGCTTCCTGAATTGTTCCATCCCTTACATTAACATTTAAGCCTTAAACAGGTTTCTAGTGCCGTATACCTACTTACATTGAGCTCTTAGCACAACACAGTGCACATAACTTCCATACAGTCTTGAGCCTCAATGGCCATAACAATAAAAGTAGCTTACTTATTCCTGGGTTTTTGTATTTGGGATAATTGTACATTATTTGTACTTTTAGCTGAAAATTGCAAGGACAGAATACAATAAAATAAAATGAGTAAAAATACACAATCAAATTTAAATAATTTGTCTTACTGCAGCCTCTGACTGTGGTATTTTTAACTCCGCCAAGGCCGAAGGCCGAGGAAGGAGGTTATGTTTTCACCGGCGTTGGTTTGTTGGTTTGTTTGTTTGTCCGTTAGCAGGATAACTCAAAAGTCTGCGTTGTATTTGAATGACATTTTTTGGAGGGGTGGGGTGTGGCACAATGAACAATCCATTAGATTATGGTGGTAATCCGGATCATAATCCGGATTCAGGAATATTTTTAAGGATTCATTAAAACCACACATAAGCAGTGTAACTGATGACGCGTTGATGACGCGTTGATGACGCGTGACCCCGCCTCCTTCTGAGAGCAGAGAGATACGTGTGTGGATGTGTGTGCGGGAGCTGCTGGCCGTCCGTGGTGAGAAAGAAAAAAGCGGTAGATGACGGGATGAGAGACAACGTAGTGTAAGGTTATACAGACATAAGAAGGCTGCTGAATGAGAGAGGCATCTGCCCATACGTTAAACGGAAACACACCGTGTTAATAACAAGACGACAACCTCACGGTACCGCCAGCTGTGAGCTGTGATCTGTTTTTAAAGTCAAGCGTTGGCGGAGGTTTAAGAATGCTTCCACAACTTTGCCTTTTGCTTGAAACTGTTGCTGCCAGGTCTTTAAAATCTGCCAGACTGACTTCACTTGACCTTCACGGAGATGACTGACACTTTTATATGCTACAAACAATTCTGCAAATTGATTCGGATTTGCAAAAAGGCCAGCAATGTCAATATGCATCAACTATATTGAGAGGGCAAATTTCTACAAACATTTCCAGGGTCACAGTGGGAGAAAAAAAAACTCAATGTGATTCATTTTAATGTTGAAACCCGAACAGATATCTTCCCGTATCAGGAGCTGGGAGCCGTATGAGGAAGAAAACTGGCAAATCCACCAATATCTCATATATGATCTCTCAGTAGCAACAGTATCAACTGTTACTATCGCAAGTAAACAGGAAATTTAAAACATGATTCATTGTGGTGTTTCCTGTAATATTGCATGCTTTGCAGAACAAATGTAGTTGTGCAACAATGCCTACAAAAAATAGTTGGCATTATGCATGCAGGTAAAAAGGTATGGAAAAAAAAAAAGTGTAATATCTCAGGAGTAAACCTGAGATATATGTATAAAGATAGTGACGATTGCAATATGTTAAGGGAGTACAACCGTGATAGAAATCACGGCTCGATACCAGTGGAGCGGATTGTTGCAGTGTTTGCCGTTTCTGGCTCTGGCTTTGTGAAAAGAGAAAATAGGCTCGAGCAAATTATCTCAAAGTGAAGTGTACAAAACTTCCATTTGCTACCCCACGTCTCAAAGATTGTCTTGCGGCGCTATTTCGGTGGATTCGGTAACACTTGTAGTGTGTGATGGTGGCATCAATATTTCACACTTTCATCTGGAGCAGAATATAGTATTGACAGAGGGGGCAGCAGTATGCCTCGCAGCTTCTAGTCCGCCTAGAGATTCATTAGGAGCGGAAGACAAACACATTAATACAGCAAACACCCCCACCAAACAAACCATCATTGTTAAACTGGCTGAGTGTTTTATTAAGAAGGTATGTCAGTGCTAGATGGCCTTCTTTTCTTATATTATTCAGCTACTGTCTCATTAGCCATTAGCATATGCTCTCTCCACTAGCTGCTCTCGTCTGTGTTTGACAGTATTGCATATCTGTGTTCGGATCATTCCCCGAGCGTGCATCAAATTTACATAGACTATTTGCTGGGACCCACCGGCACCCAAGTCGACTAACAGTTACAGGAAGCGCTCACAGAATACAAATGCTGTATTAGCCAACCTTCATTATCAGACTCATTATAACTAGAGCTGCAACAATTAATCAATTAGCTGTCAACTATTAAATCAATCGGCAACTATTTAGATAATCGATTCATTGGTTTGCATATTTTTTTAGAAAAATTCTATGATTCCAGCTTCTTAAACCTGAAGTAGGCAGAATGGTTTTGGTATCATTGGGCAATAATTCCCATAATATCCTTTCAGCATATTTTAATTCAAGTTTTCTGAGAAAAAACTAGACTTCTGCTCCTCCTCATGGCTCTGTTTTCAGGCTTTAAAAAATCTAGCCCGTGACGGGAGATTTTGGCCAATCACAGGTCATTTCAGAGAGACAGCGATCAAACGGTCAAACTAGGCAGCGCTGATCAACTTTCTCATTTTACAGCTAAACGGTACACTACGAGATGTTTCTGAAAACATTTGAGGAGAGAAGTACGCATTACAGTAACAGAACATTGATTAATATTTGATCAGCGCTGCCTAGTTTGACCGTTTGATCAGAGTTCGCGAGTGATTGACAGCTGCTCAGAGACGGCAAGGCTCCAGCTCGGCTCTGATTGGTTGTTTTCCTCCGGTCTGTGAAATCTTGCAGATGTCATTAGGAGCACCGGAGGACACTGGAGGACACAGAGGCACATGATTTTTTTCAGACTACCTGTCTCATGCACTACTGTCAGGATATAGTGACCATTTTATAAAAATAACTTCTTTTAATCATATTTGCTCCAATTCTACCCACTGCAGCTTTAAATTTGAATATTTTCTGTTTTTTTTACTCCTCTATGACAGTAAACTGAATACCTTTGATTTGTGGACAAAACAAGACATTTGAGGACGTCATCTTGGGCTTTGGGAAACACTGATCAACATTTTTCACCATTTTCTGCCATTTTATTGACCAAACTAATCCATTCATTGAGAAAAAAAAAAGACAAATTAATCGACAATGAAAATAATTGTTTGTTTCAGCTCTTATTTTACAATATTTTACATGTGTTGTCAAATTTAAATAAAAGTTAATAAATAAAAAAAACAACAAAACAAACATACATGTATAAACCGAGTTGTTTACTGTTGCATGAAAAACTGCAGCCCATCTCAAAGACAACTTGGGATTCAGCTGTTTTTTTATTTTTTTTATTTCCAAAGCATTCAGCTGGAAAAACAGCTCTGGTGGCATCCTTCATTCCATTTTTCAGTTACATATATTCTGCTATCAAGTTCTTGGAGGAAGCTGTTTTTGGGGCCACAGAGAGATTTCCTCTGACTGGATTTTTAAGACTTGTCTTTAAGGATTTGCCATCTTCTAACGTGACGTACTGTGACAGCATATTTCTTGGCCGGTCTGTGGAGAAGACGTCGGTAGATACTTTTCTAATACTTGGGAATTCTACAGAAAGCATTTTGGAGCCTCTATTTTTTTATGAAAACAGATTGAAAACCTTCCTTTTTCTGCCAATTGTGACGCGCCAGAAATGACGTACAATTTGACACGCAGGAGTCGAACGCATCAGAAATAACAGATGGAGATAGATCGATTGGTTTGGGCTACCTTGGAGAAACCTTTGCTTGAAGACCTGAACACCTGCCAGAACCCTAGGATGAGGCCTGACTTATGCCCTCATATTTTATTACCGCTTGATGAGCCGGCCTGTGGTGCCATTAATCAAACACAGCACGGCAGACACATCCTCCTGAGCCTTGGTTCAGACTCAGCTCCATCGTCTATCCCTCAGAGGCAACCAACCTCCACTCTGCATTTTACCTTTTGGAATTACTCCGCAGAAATGCAAAAGTAATTTCTGCGTTAAATTATTTCACGAGTTAGTCCATTAATATGACGGGCACACCAAGGCCAAGCGTGGTAATCAATGCCTGGGCACATCAACAAGCAATATTTCTTGCCACATACCTTGCTACTGTTGAAAGCTACTCAAAGGTAGGATGGATTTAAAGTCACATAATTCCATTCAGCATAATAGAAAAAAGAAACTATTCATTCAGAGAGCAGCCCCCTCTGCAAGAATGCCCCCTGTGCAGCCGCAGAGTTACGGAAGACGAATGCATTTTTTTTTTTTCCTAAAGGGGAGGAAGGACATAAAAGTATAATGGAATTCCTGTGAATGTCTTGCCATTGCCTTGCCTGAACCCGACAAGAAAGGTCAACCTGTCCAAGATGCATTTTCCTCTGGTGAAGCATGGCCACCTCACATCCCATTCAACACATTTTTTCATATCCAACAATCGGCCTTCATTGATCCCGCAATCGGCATTCATGTCCAAAAGCTGCTTTTTCTTATTCTTTTTTTTTTTGCATCATCAAACACAGTGCTCGGATGCAAAATGGCCTTTCCGCAGTGAGTTTCTCTGCTGCCTCAGCTCTTGTCAATACATCTTGCTGACCTCCATATAATGGCATCCCATCTCATTAAAGACCCCTATTCCTCTCTTTTATAACCCGGCACTGGCGAGCGTATTGAAATTTCTCGGCTGTGAGAGTTTTAGCTCAGAACCGCTAACGTCCCAAGACTCCGGACGTGTCAAAAAGTATCGAAAGAAATTCTTTAAATCTCCTTTTTTAAAGACATCCACGGTATCCTAATTTGAGATGCGAGGCCTGAACCTCTTAGAAAAGAGCAAATGACGAAGGAGATAACAGAAAAACTTGATGAGAGCAACCAGTGACGGGGGAGCTGGCGCAACAGGTGTTCCCTGTCCAGATTATTTCATAAAGCCAGTGTGTCTGTGGCAAACCAAGTGGGACATGTGACACTCTTGTCGTTGTTGCCAGGAACCTAGCTTTTTTTGGGAGGTTTGCGTCTCAACTAGTGCTCTACGAAGGCAATCTGGCACGCTGACTAAAGGGATGAAAGCAGTCTAAGAGGAGAGGAGTACGTTGTCAGGATGAATAGTCACGGAACAGTCACTCAGACATTGACTAGTCCTGACCTACGTGTCATCCCCGACTTCTCTCATTTAGTGCTACTCAGGAGGATGCTAAGCTGTTGGAATCCCTCCATTACAGGGTGCTGTGTTTAATAGAAATGAACATAGATTAATACATCCCACGTGCCTACTCAATTGATTTTGCTGCTGCAAATGTCTGCATGAACCTCAGCCTGGGACATACTGTATATGTCACACCTTCTCATTTAATGGGAACAATTATTAAATGTACTGTTCAGGTAGATGGACACATAGTAGGTGTGTTCTTATAGTGACATAAAACTGCAAGCATACAAATTAAGGCTGTCAAAGTTAACGTGATAATAACGTGTTAATGCAAACACCACTAATTTCTTTAACGCATTAAAGCAACTTGTAGCAGTTATTGCTAAAGTCAAGATTTGGTATCATATGAAACTAGAAACCCTAAGGAATCCATCGGTACCAACTATGTCATACTAGCTTGTTGCAAAGGAGGCTAAATAACACTCCAAACTTATGCTAAATTTTGGCTGGTATGGCCATTTTCAAAGGGGTCCCTTGACCTCTGACCACAAGATGTGTGAATGAAAATGGGTTCTATGGGTACCCAGGAGCCTTCCCTTTACAGACACGCCCACTTTGTGATAAACACATGTAGTTTGGGTGCAAGTTATAGTCAAGTCAGCACACTGACACACTGACAACTGTTGTTGCCTGTTGGGCTGCAGTTTGCCATGTTATGATTTGCGCATATTTTTTATGCTAAATGCAGTACCTGTGAGGGTTTCTGGACAATATTTTTCATTGTTTTATGTTGTTAACTGATTTCCAATAATAAATATAAAGATATGTTTGCATAAAGCAGCATATTTGCCCATTCCCATGATGATAAGAGTATTAAATACTTGAAAAACTTCCTTTTAAGGTACATTTTTAACAGAAAAAAAATTTGATTAATTTGGGATTAAATATTTTAATCTATTGACAGCCCTAATACAAATTACTACTTAAAATTATCATTATCATTGATTTTCTTACTGTGCATTTATTTCTGTCATCATGGAAATAAACCCAGTGCCCACCACATTACCATTCATACTTGCACTAATGAAGTGAAGCTTGGTCAGGTATACAATCAAAATCAGCACAACTCACTCTAACTGGACACCCATAGACGGCATCTCTCATACCCACTAAAGACAAGTGAGTCTTGATCTATAACAAACAAGATCTATAAGAATCAACCTATTGGTTCTGAGCAAAGCCACCTTTTCTACAAAGGAATCGTCTCCCTCAGTACTACAGTATGTGTATTGTAGACAGATGCAAGCAATCAGTGTTTTAATAATCAACATGCAGTTGCTGCTAAGTGAACAGCTAATAATTCACTGTTGTCACATTACAGAAACAAATATAAGCTCGAAACAATATTCTGCACAGTTGCTAGCATTGCTTGGTGGCTGCTAGAGTCTTCCCTGTGAGCATTATTATTGTTCTAAGTGGTTGCTTGGTGGTTGATATGGAGTTCTCTTAGGTTGCTAGGGTGTTGCTAAAGAGTTGTCTGATTCTGCGTCACATTAGCATCACAAGCAGCAGACTGGGTTTGACGTTTTTAGCACTATGGAGAGAGACACAGAGCGAATCTGCACTTCAGCATCACGGACAGAGACAGAGGGCATTCAATGGTATCGCCAGCATTCAAATGGCCGTAGCTCAAAAAGTGTAACATCGCCTGGATTTGTACTCTGTGAGAGACAGCAGGCACATCTGAACATATTGCTGAAAATTATCTGTACAAAGTACCTACAATTGTGGGAGTCACAGTAGCTGTTGAGTGCTGTTGCCGGTTAAGAGTAAAACAGAATCCTTGAAGGTCAAGGACAAAAAACACTACATTGACTTAGTCTATATGAGGTTATAAGTGTATGAATGTGTGTGGTTATCTGAAATTAGAAATAAACATATATTAAACTAAATACAAAGTTCTACAGTATTGGTAATTCAATCAAATAAACTCAATTTAGTAATCACAACATTAACCCAATTAAAGCACCTTGGTTGTAGGTGATGTAAAATTACAATTAACATGACCAGTTAAACACAATTCTTCAAACGGCCTCCAGAAGTCATTCCAATGAACGTGAGAGCGATATTGTTTTACTGAACTGTCAACAATAACCAGAATAAACTAAATATGAAATATTATCTTGGTTCATTATACTAACTGGCAGGATGCAGAGGCAAATGTGCTCTCTTACAATGACACAGGCAAACTATTATTATTCCGCTACTTACATTCACATGGACGCACACAGGAGGTCACACATTGGCAGTACTGTACCATGTTGCTAGTAGGGATGTGATGAGAACCGATAATTCGTTACCAAAGTCGATGACAAAATTCTGAAAACGTGCCGGTACTAATTCTTCTACAGTACTGCAGGTACCGTAGGTACCGCCAGGGCTCGAGACTAACGTCATCTAACATCCAAAAGAATGCAAATAATTCACTATTGACGCGGTCATGGGACGCACGCCATTTTTTCCCTGATAATGCTACTTTGTGAACAACAAATCCATGTTGAAATCAGTAGGAGGAAAGCTAGTTAACGTTAGCTGTTAGCAGCCGGTGGGCAGCGCAGTCCTGCCGAGCAAACAGCTAACATTAACGGAGGTTGCATTGAGTTTCATTATGATGCGTTCAAGCTCTATTCGGGAAAAGAAATGATATCAGGCAAAGGCAAATTAATCTTGAAAAATAGTTTTTGGCGAGAAACCTGAATGAATATAGTTGTTTGAAGGATACTGTTTTCACAGCAATATAAAATAGATATTAGAGGGAATTATGACCTTTTTAACTTTCTAACACTTAAGTTTTAATTGTTTTATTTTTGTTTTTTACTGTGGAATCGACTTGGGTCTCAAGAATCGTGGAATTTCACTGGTATTGGTATCAACTGCTAAATTTCTGG
Source organism: Hozukius guyotensis (assembly GCA_916700995.1). Classification (NCBI taxonomy): domain Eukaryota; kingdom Metazoa; phylum Chordata; class Actinopteri; order Perciformes; family Sebastidae; genus Hozukius; species Hozukius guyotensis. The sequence continues at coordinate 15,173 of CAKALU010021296.1, forward strand.
TATTGTCATCCCTAGTTGGTAGACGTATAGTCTAGTCTAGACTAGTTGCAGGGTGATTTTGCTACCGCTCTGCCGACTGCAGTTTAGTGAGCTGAATAACATAATACATGATGAGGTTAAGCAAATTTCTGGGAAATATAGTTTTTACAAGCTATTACACACAGTCTGATGATCCAGATGATTCAGTCCAATGAGTACAGGGAGTTTTTAACAGTAGTTTAAAATGTGTGTGCGCTTCAAATTTAGGACTTTAGGTGTCAGTTAAACTGGGACAGAAATTAAATAATATCATCTCAGCAACTCCTCTGAGGACTCTTCAACGTTCCTGCAGTCGGAGAGAATGACTGGTTCATTCTGACATGAGAAACACACCCAACACTATCCTTCTGTCTGCCAAATTATCAGGGTCATCTGCAGGTTTCACTGTGAAAACTGTGTTCTACAATCAACAAATTATGCACACATCTATAAAAGACACACCATAAAATCCCTCACAAGCTGCAGCAGTAGATCTGTTGATATGTGAGCCTTTGTGTATGGTGGCCAAATGAAATGACCCTTATACAGTAAATGTGCACGCACACAGGACATGACAATATTGGGTAACACTTCATTTTACAGGTCTGCAAATTTCATTGTAATTAGGTGATAATTAGCAAGTAACCTATTTGAAATTTCTTTGGAGTTACTGCCAAATTACCCCCAATATTTACCTCACAATTTATCAAAAAATTACTTCATTATAAACATTATTTAATAATTATATTCTGCTATTTCCCCAATAGCTGGAAATGTATTTAATACATTTCCAGGGAAAGAATACAAAGTTAATTGATATGCTTTATTTCCATGTCTGCTGATAAATAGATAATAATTATCAAATAACTTCCTTGAAATTTCTTTAAAAAACTCCCTGAATCATGACATTAGCTATCAGGTTACATTTGTGTTGACAATAAGTCACACAATGGTGAGATTTGTGCTCAGAAGTGTCTTCTATTAGTTTTGGTTTTCCACCTCCGATGAAGAGCAGCCGCTTCTCAACCCTAAGGGCCCTATTTTAACCATTATATGCTATTTTAGCATATAATTATTAAATAATGTTTATAATAAAGTCATTTTCGATAGATTTTGAGGTAAATATTAAAGGTCCCATATTGTAAAAAGTGAGATTGTCAGGTCTTTTATATTATAAAGCAGGTTTAAGTGCTTTATAAATACTGTTAAACTATCAAAACGCTCAATATACGGAGAATTACACACAACCCGTATTAAGAAATTGTGCGGTTTGAAACAAGCCGTTAGGATTTCTGTCCATTTGTGATATCACTAATATACAATATTTAGACCATTACAGGGTTTTAAATATAAACATTCTAAATGTGTCCCAAGTTGTTTCCTGTTGCAGTGTATGTAAATAACATCAGCTGACAGGAAGTAAACATGGACCCAAACTGTTGCCTAGCAACGCAATTCCGTTGCAATTCCGTTGAAATGCACTAAAACGGAGCGTTTCTGACAGAGGGTGAATACAGGTATATTCAGGCAGATCGTATGAGGAAAATAATGTGTTTTAACATTACAGCATGTAAACATGTTCTAGTAGAAACACAAAATACAAGTATGAACCTGAAAATGAGCACGATATGGGACCTTTAAGGTAACTTGGCAGTAATTCCAAAGAAAATTTTGAATAGGTTACTAATTATCACGAAATTACCATGAAATTTGCGGACCTGTAAAATGAAGTGTTACCCAATATTCCTGTTTTATAACAGCACTGGATGCATCAGGTAGGTCCCTTCTCCTGTTCAGTGGGGGGTTTCTCAGGTTCCACATACACATATATACTCTTTGTCTAAGCTTCTGCCCTCATAATAACTGTGTGTCTTGCACCGCTGTGACCCGGAGTCCTGATCTGATGTGTTTGTTCTTCTACACGGCTGTCAGGCTGTTTTTAAAGTGATTGCTTTCTCCACTGTTGTGTTTTGATTCTTTAGTGCGTCTAAACCTTTGTTTATGTTTGGATCTCAGAGTGCACCGCCGTGGAGTTGAATAGTTGTGAACGTGCGACATGATGGATGCTCGGGGCCAGTGTTGTGGAAAAAAACGTGATTCCACTTCACACCTAATGGACTGGCGATCCGTCCCCCTCCACTGCTAGGGGTTCCTAAATAAAGGCCCAGACGTTTTGCAGAGCCGACAAGGCCGCGGACATCAAATTAAAGCTTTACTATCTATCTCGGTCAGACAAACACTCCCAGCATGTCGTACATACACGTACGTGTGTTGAAATCGAAACGGTGGTGAAAATTTAAACCTAGAATATATTATAGAATTCATATAAACCCTGCAGATATGTAATAGCTTTTTTTGTGATGCATCTAAGTCTGAATCAGGCAAAGCAGCAGAAATCTTGCTCCAGTTATTCAATGCTTGCAAACAAAATGACAAGCAAATACAGTATCTAGCCTCCCTTCTATTTGAGAACGGTAACATCGCAAAGCCTTAAGCTTCTGAACACGGCCACATTGCATATCTTATCTCTGCGCCGTGAGCTTTACACAAGCACACACAAAACACATGGAGAGAGAGAAACAGGCGCAAGACAGGGAGACAGTGACACAAAAACACCATGCTGCTTCTAACCTTTTGCTAAAGCTCTCCATCTCTCGGTATTTAGGCATCACAAACACAGAAGAGAGCAGTGGGCAAATAGGGGAGGCTGGCCCGGTCTGACCTCGCTCGAAAATGGGATGACTTTGATATTCCCTTGGCACCCGACACGAGCTACTCAGATTAAAAGCCTTTTATTCACCATGACCTTTCCCTTTTGCCGTCTTTCCTCAGAGAAATCTTCTCTCCGTCTGCTGCCATCTCAGTGACAGGACATCCCCACCAAAACAAAAGGCCAAGTGGTGGAGTGACACAAAGTCAATATGGGCGACTGGTTCGCGTTTCGAACACATCACGCGGTAACCTCTGTGTTATTGCTGTTTATGTACCAAACTTACCTGAGACGGGACATGTTGATTAATCACCGCTGTTCAGATGCATTTCTAACAAAAACCTACTGTATTCGTTAATGTCAAATGTTGAAGTAGTACATTTTGTGTTCATCACATTTTTCGTCTACCCCCCTGTAAAACTTTAAATTAACCAGTCTTTCAGTTTCTCTGTGTTGTTTTAGTCATTTACATTTAACAATAGGTGCTCTATCATCTAGCGCTCTGTGGTTGACGGGACTCGGCGTGACACGTACCTGATTGGGTTCCAGTCTCTGTCTTTGTCCCAAACATTGGTCATTATCACCTTCTCCATGTGGACGTGACCTCTAACCCTCAATATGTCATGTCTGAGGGGTGGACATGGAGCTGAATCGATCCTTAATCTTATATTTTGACGCTTTAGGGTGCGACTACAGCTCCCCACAATGATTTTGACAGCCCACCTCAAAGGGTCCATGAGAGGTGCAGTTGTTGACTGCTGGGCTAACAAATATAACAGAAATATAACAGAATATCATGCCCCAGCTTTTCAGATGGATTGATTCAATCCTAGTGTGTAGCATTTGGTGGCATCTAGTGGTGTGGTTGCAACCAACTGGGTACCCCTCCGCTCACTCCTCCCTTTCCAAGACTGCGGTAACGTGAGCCGCCGAGTGCAAAACCATGGTCATCCATAAAAACACTACTTTAGCAGCGACGGAAGTCAGACGGCGGCTGGCGGTACCAAGGTTTTGCACTCTGCAGCTCTCGTTACCGCAGTTTCACAACCGTGTCGGAGAACTACGGTGGCCTTTGAGTAACTGAAAAGTGATCCGTTTCATTCTGAAAAGTCAGCTTTCTCAAAACCAACATGGCTCAGTTCAAAATGTTGTTTCAAAAGAAAACTCCTTATCTTTACTCTGACATGATTTTGACATCAGATGATTTGCTGCCACTACACTTCATATAGTGATGTTTGTTCAAACAGGGAGAGGCTGAAGTCTCATCTGTCACTGGATTTAAATGAATGCCTCTGACTGCAGTAAATGCAGAAAACTAAAATAGTGTCCAGGTCCTAGCATCTGTCATTAAAGGAATATATAAAAATGTGTAAAAAAAAATGCAAAAGTCTCTCTCTAGAGTCAGTGTTTGGTTTGTCTATTCTGGGCTACTGTGGAACCATGGCGGAGCAACATGGTGGACTCCGTGAAGAGGACCCGCTCGCTATGTAGATATGAAGGGCTCATTCTAAGCTAACGAAAACACAACAATTCTTAGTTTTAGGTGATTATACTCTAAGGAAACATAGTTATGAATATTATAATAGATCCCCTGAAATATTACATACTGTTCCTTTAAAGGTCCCATATTGTAAAAAGTGAGATTTTCAGGTCTTTTATATTATAGAGCAGGTTTAAGCGCTATATAAATACTGTTAAACTATAAAAACGCTCAATATACGGAGAAATACACACAGCCCGTATTCAGAAAATGTGCGTTTGAAACAAGCCGTCAGGATTTCTGTCCATTTGTGATGTCACAAATATACAATATTTAGACCATTACACGGTTTTAAACGTAAACATTCTAAATGTGTTCAAGTTTATTTCCTGTTGCAGTGTATGTAAATAACATCAGCTGACAGGAAGTAAACATGGACCCAAGCTGTTGCCTAGCAACGCAATTCTGTTGCAATTCCGTTGAAATGCGCTAAAGCGGAGCGTTTCAGACAGAGAGTAAATACAGGTATATTCAGGCAGACAGGATGAGGAAAATAAAGTTTTTTTTTAACATTACAGCATGTAAACATGTTCTAGTAGAAACATAAAATACAAGTATGAACCTGAAAATTAGCACAATATGGGACCTTTAATCTTATATTTTGACTAAGGCTGTCTAAGTTAACACAATAATAAAGCGTTTACGCAATTTGTTTTAACGCCACTAATTCCTTTAACGCGATCTTTCGGAGATTGTAGCGAGCTGAAGATACTGGTAGTATATGAAACTAGAAAAGCAAAGGAATTTGAAACAAAGGAGGCTAAATAACACTGCAAACATGCGCTAAATTTTGGCGAGGGAAAACTGTCAAAACCATTTTCAAAGGGATCCCTTGACCTTTGACTTCTGACCTCTAGATATGTGAATGAAAATGGGTTCTGTGGGTACCCACGAGTCTCCCCTTTACAGTCAATCATGCGTTAATCGCAATTAAATATCTTAATCGATTGACAACCCTAATTTTGACGCTTTACGGTGCGACTGGCATGATAGCAGTCGAATCGGGTGGACTACAGCTCCCACAAGGTTTTTGACAGCCCACCCATGTCAAAGGACTGTGACAGGTGCAGCTGTTGACTGCTGGACTAACATATAGAACAGAAATATAACAGAATATCACGCCACAGCTTTTCAGAATGATTGATTAAATCTAAATAGTTTAAAAAGATAGGGGGTAAATGAACAGAAACCCTGGCAGACATATAGAGACATCTATTCAGGTTTAATGACACTGCCACAAATGTTTTGACAGTCCCTTTCATATCAAAGTTACCGAAGTCAAACACACTTAAGGCATCAGATAAAGAATCGTTACCCTGAACAATAACTCTGCCTTTAGGAGAGAAAAAAAAACACATGGTGTAATGCATCATTTGCTCTGTTTTTAACTGGTATCTATGAATAAATCCCATTAAGTTGGCAGCACCCCACAGATTTGGAGCTGTGCTGACTATCTCTTACACTCACTTTACAACCTACTTTGACCTCAGCTCAGAACACACCCGGGACATATTAATAACGGTATGTAGCACATTCATGCCAACCCGGTCTCACAGGTATAAATAGCACGACATTACAACGACATTCTGTATGTTATGAGGAGGCATTTTTGCCTTTTCAAGGGTCATATGTACGCCACGCAACAAAACTACGGTAACATCCAAAGTTAGGTTAAAGGTCACATATCCTAATTTTCAGGGTCATACTTGTATTTTGTGTTTCTATTAGAACATGTTTACATGCTGTAATGTTAAAAAACCTCTTTATTTTCCTCATACTGTCTGCCTGAATATACCTGTATTTACCCTCTGTCTGAAACGCTCCGTTTTAGTGCATTTCAACGGAATTGCGTTGCTAGGCAACAGTTTGGGTCCATGTTTACTTCCTGTCAGCTGATGTTATTTACATACACTGCAACAGGAAATAAATTGGGACACATTTAGAATGTTTATGTTTAAAACCGTGCAATGATCTATATAATTGTATATTTGTGACATCACAAATGGACGGAAATCCTAACGGCTTGTTTCAAACGCACAGTTACTGAATACGGGCTGTGTGTATTTCTCCGTATATTGAGCGTTTTGATAGTTTAACAGTATTTATATAGCACTTAAACCTGCTTTATAATATAAAAGACATGGAAATCTCACTTTTTACAATATGGGACCTTTAAGGCAACAATAATTACTTAGGATTTGGGAAAACGTCATGGTTGGGCCTAAAATAAGCATGTAAATTAAGTGAAATACACACAGTAACACACGGAAAACACGTCACAAACATCACTAACATAACTTGGTTGAAAGTTGTGTGTTTGTTGGCAAACAGCTGCCTCCGTTGAATGAATAGCCAATAGGAACGCTCTCTCTCTCTCTAAAATGACCTGTGATTGGCCAAAGTCTCCCGTCACGGGCTAGATTTTTTTAAAGCCTGAAAACAGAGCCATGAGGAGGTGCAGAAGTCTAGTTTTCACTCAGAACACTTGAATTACAATATGCTGAAAGGTTATTATGGAATTTCTGCCTAATGATGCCAAAAACATTCTGCCTACTGCAGGTTTAATTCAGGAGTACACAGGAAGTAGTGTTTTTACGATGCAGTCATCTTAGAGATGTATAGTTAGGAGGTACCGGTGCTACAAAGATTGTCTGAAATGTTGCTTTTAGTAATAATATGTAGAGATTTCACTACCTGGAAACTTCCCTGTAAAAGGTATTGTTTTGCTTCCCAATGTAATATCCATTAATTAAAAAGATCAGTGAAAACTAGAATGGCACTCGGAGAGCGCAGATTCTACAGTTGTCCCCCCCTCCCTCCTACCCTCGCTCTCTCTCTGTCCCTCCTCTCTCTGCAGGCAGAAGGAAAGAGGCAGGGTGACGCGTCATGAACGCATCATCAGTTACACTGCGCATGTCTTAAAGCCTGTGGTGTTAAAGGTCCCATATCGTGCTCATTTTCAGGTTCATACTTGTATTTTGTGTTTCTACTAGAACATGTTTACATGCTGTATATTGTATATTTGTGACATCACAAATGGACAGAAATTCTGACAGCTTGTTTCAAATGCAGAGTTTCTGAATATGGGCTGTGTGCATTTCCCTATGGATTGAACGTTTCAATACTTTCACAGTATTTATATATCACTGAAACCTGCTTTATAATAAAAAAACATGAAAATCTCACTTTTTTATAATATGGGACCTTTAATGCACAGGCTGAGTGGAGTTATTAAAAAAAATTCCCGAAGCTGGATCATGATCCGGATCGCCACCAAAATCTAATGGATTGTTCATTGTGCCACACCCCACCCCTCCAAAAGATTTCAATCAAATCCATTGCACACTTTTGGAGTGATCCTCCAAATGGACAAACCAACAAACCAATAAACAAACAAACAAACCAACAAACCAACGGCGGTGAAAACAAAACCTCCTTCCTAGGCCTTCGGCCTTTGCGGATGTAACAATCTGTTCCCCTTGCTGGTGAAGTGCCTCAGTAGGACTTAAATGTGAAATATCTGTAAATCCCAACTGCAAATGCACCCCCCCCCACCCCCTCCCACACACACACACACACATAAAACCATCATCTCTCTCTCCAACAGACAGACACACGTTATCCGTCTTTGATGTAAAGATAAAACATGGAATACATTGATGATGATTTGATTTGAACGCACATTAACATGTATGTCGTTCCAGTAAATTCATTATGGCTGCGCCTTTGGCTGGAGGCTTTGTTTGTCATTGTCCAATTGGTGTGTGCCACCCGCTTGTAACTTTATCTCTCAGTCCAGCTTTCCCTCCACCATGGCCAACTCCTCTCTCCCTCCACCCACAAGAAAAAAAAAACTGTCCTCTTTGCACAAGCCCCCCTCATTCATTCTAATTAAGCCAACTGAAACTAAATAGCAGAAGCTTTGTTTACAAGGGGCTCGCTGTGCTCAGCATTCTGTGCACGGAGCCACTTGTCTTTACAGCCAGTCAGGGGTTTATCTGGAGCTACACTTACTGCTTACACTAATTTACATTTGTGTTTTCCTTTCCACTTATTTCCATATCTGCCACCGTGGGGCTGGGCTGCCTTCACAGAAAGAAATTTACCAATCGCATTTAAACTAGAACTAACACAAGGCGGTTCCGGCAGCACAAAAGCATTGGCACAAACGCTCAGTTTGGAGAGATTGAAGGGTGATGCAATGACATCATCACCGGCAAGAGGAAAAAAGTAATATCAGACAAGGTCATGAGGATTTTTGGTCTTAACGGAAAATAAGCAAAAATAATGTTGCCATGGAAGTTGCCAGACAAGTTCAAAGAAAAATTCAGAAAATCTCCTTGACGACTTCACATAGTTGATATGAGATCAAACACCCACCAGCATGGCACAAGCATGCATCCTGTGCCACCCAGTGCTGATGAAGAGAGGACTTTTCAAAGGGTTTATGAGTGAGAAGACGCTATCATCATCATTTCATCTGACAAACAAGACACAAGACTGTCTGTTTGTCAAAAACAAAGTGTCTTCACCTAATTAAGCGTCGAAATTGTGCCAAGGCTGGAATGCCTGGCTTCCAAACATCATTAGCCAGTGTTAAGCCCTGGTAGGCTATATACCCTCAGTAAACATTTCTATTTTCTTATTGGAGAAAAAACATTTGCAGACTATGTGACTGTTTTCAGTGAAAAGGCTCTAAAAGCCCACTGTATACAACCTAGAGCAGGGGTCAGCAACCTGCGGCTCTTTGGCCCCTCTCAAGTGGCTCCCTGTGGATTTTTAAAAATGGAAATGAATAACTGTTTGTTTACATTTATTTTACAGGTCTATGGTACGACGGTACGACGGAGTATTAGGGCTACATTGAGGAAAAAAAAATAAATCTGAGATTTAGAGAATAAAGTCATAATATTACGAGAATAAAGTCATAATATTACGTGAATAAAGTCGTAGGTTTTCGAGAAAAAATTTGTAATATTACGAGAATAAAGTCATAATATTATGAGAATAAAGTCATAATATTACGAGAATAAATTCATAATATTACGAGACTAAAATCATAAGTTTACGAGAAAAAACGTAGTATTATGAGAATAAAGTCATAATATTATAGTTATTTTTTCTCGTAAAGTTATGACTTTATTTTCGTAATATTAGGATTTTATTCTCGTAATATTACGACTTTTTCCTCGTAATGTTATGACTTTTTTCTCGTGAAGTTATGACTTTTTTCTCGTAATATTATGACTTTATTCTCATTATATTACGACTTTTTTCTCGTAATATGACTTTTTTTCTCGTAATATTATGACTTTATTCTCGTTATATTACGCCTTTTTCTCTCGTTAAGTTATGACTTTATTCTTGTAATATTACGATTTTATTCTGGAAATCTCAGCTGTTTTTTCCCTCAATGTGGCCCTAATACTCCGTAGTACATTTGCACTTGGGCCCTCACTGCATTAGACTTATATACTATATACTTAGACTATAAACTGTGTTACCTTCATCACAATGCTTTTTTTTTTTACTAAAATGTCTTTTTTGATAGTAAAGGTTGCTGACCCCTGACCTAGAGTGACCAGGTGTCCCACTTTATGAAGGACTGCACAGCATTTTCATCCCTCGTGCCACCTTCCACACATTGAGACGATGTCACACATTTTCATTGGCTCTTGTTTTCAAGTCAAACCGCTGCAGGACAGACGCTTTTTTCAAAATCTGGCTTTTATCCAACAGCTGTGAAGAAAGCAGGGAATGAAGGCTGTCATCGCGGCGCTGTGTTTGCTGTCAAACTGAGCACACGTGGGTCAAGTGCAGGTTAACATTTCACCGTCTCTGCTGCGCTATGCTTAACAGAGAAAATTGCGAGTCACCGCAAAGTCACAAGCTCTGCTGATTTAGGCGGAATATGATGGAAACTACCTCAAAGAAAAGAAAGAGAAGCTACAACAAAGGCTATTTATAAGTAGGGTGAATTGTCGTTGACATTAGGACACTGCCTCATGTGGGACACCTAAGCTCCAGTGGGAGTAGGTCTTCCTAAAACCAATCCAAATGTATTTATAAAGCACATTTAAAAACAACAAAAGTTAACATAAGTGCTGTACAATTAAACATAAAAAATATAAAAACAACACAATAAAACACTAAAACCAATTTAAAACCAGCAGGACATTAAAATAATACAAGCGTTAAGACCAATAGGAAAGGAAAAAGGATTAAAAAAGGCAACTCTCATGCCAAGCCAAGAGCCAAAAGCCAAGGAATAAACATGTGTTTTGAGGTTTGATTTAAAAACAGGCAGTGTGGGGGACAGCCCAACATGTGGAGGCAGAGCGTTCCAGAGCTTTGGAGCTGCAACTGAAAAGGCTCTGTCACCCCTGAGCATTAAGTTTGACCTAGGGACAGTCAGAAGCAACTGGTCAGTGGATCTGAGTGTCCTTGATAAAAGATGTGGTTTTAAAAGGTCTGAGAGATAAGTTGGAGCTTGCACATCTAAGGATTTATATGTTAATAATAAAAATCAATCCTAAAATGCACAGAGAGCCAGTGAAGAGAAGCCAGAATAGGGGAGATGAATGAATGACAAAAAATTAAAGCCAATAAAACTATTGATATTTAATGTCTTTCTAATATGCCTAAATGCTTAAAAACTATTATTCATTATTATTTATTTATTATTATTTAGAGTCTTGTTTTTTGTTTGATGTTTTTCGATTCTCCATCAAACATCCACATATAAGCCTTGGTTTTGTAACAGCAATAACATTGTAAGTGGTAAAATTACTGAACATGGGGTTGCACATTTAGCCTGGAGTGTTTTCTGCGTTAATTAAGGTGATTTTTAGGCCTTTCAACAGAGTGTTTTTTAACAGACTCTTTTGTGTCCCACATTTCAGACATGACTGTGCCACATTAGAAAATCAAGATTTTGTCTGAGAAAACTTGGCATTAGATTACAGATATGTCTACCATTTCTTTTATGAGTGAGATATCTGCATTTTTTGTTTGTTTTGTTTGATTAGGACACATCCTGTGGATTTCAGAGTGGTACTGGGTTCGGATTTAATGTATTGGCTTCATATCACAATATATTCCAGAAATCTAAAATGCATTTCCACATTAGGGTAATTCACCCTATGTATAAGCTGGTGGAAGGCCATTCTCAGAATTTCTTTTTGTGAAATTTGCCAGTTATTTTTCAATTTGTGAGTCTCACAAGAAACGTGCAGTAGAGATGTTACAAGATAAGGGGCAGAATAGAAATATTTATTATTTAAGTTAGATAGACATGATATCAAAATTGTAGACTACCTCTCAGCCTTGGTAATGTGTCCCACATTGTCACACAAACATACTCTAGTTTGTCCCATATTTGGTTCGTTGGGATCTGGTCACTTTAGCTCAGCACCACACTAACTGGTGAACACAGTGCAGCATTTAGCAGCTAAAGTGAGACAGATATTTCCTCATACTAGTTGGTAGAGACCAAAAGCAGAGCTCAAACAGAGTGGTTATTATAGGACTTACATTCAGCATGTGGCCCGACCGAACCACTAGTGACGCCGCGTGCTGTGCAAACGAGGTTTAGGAGCGCGTGTCCAGTAATCCCGGAAGTTTTCTGTGAAGCGGTATCGATTTTTTTTTTTTTTTCTTTTTTTTTCTTTATTGAACACATGCTCATGAACAGAGGTACAAACAGACACAGACAATTAAAAAAAAAAAAGTAGACAAAAACAGTTACTTATATATTTCATAATACCAGAGATTATGTTATATACATCATATCATATTCATTTAATAATTTAAAAGTCTTAATGGTTTTTTTTCATTGTTTTTAACAATGGGTAAGATGGTGATTGAATTAATAAAATGCAGGAAAGTTGACTTGGCTCCTAAACCATTTTTTCTTATGAATATGAAATTTTCCAAAAAATAATAAATAATGTATGATATACAGCTAGGGCGACAAGATCCCAACAAACCAAATGCGGAACAAAGACTATGTTTGTGTGGGATAACGTTTTGCTTCTTGTGAGACTCACATGAACTGTGTCGCTTCATGTCGTATGTCCTCCTGTGTGAAATTGAAAAAATAGGTGTAATTGGGTGCTTCTCACATATAGGACCCCGATACATAGAGCTTTTAAAAAGCACTGATTAAAACAGAAACAGAAAACAATGATATGAAGTCATCAGAAACAAATTGATTGACAAAGTCATGAAAAATTGGAATGATAGAATGAAGCACCTGTGACAAAAAGTCATACCTCTGGGGTCTGCGTTTACCCCGGTGGGTATTAAGGATTAAGGTTAATCTGAATTTCCAACTTGCATTTTGCTGGATGTGTGTTGTTATGTGAAGTCTTATCGAATTACCTGCATCTGTAGCTTGCAGTTCCCCTGTGTGGACATACAGTTAGTTAGTGTTGTGACTTGTTGAGATGCTATTGAGAAGTGTAACTATAGTGGATATAATGCATTTGACTGTGCTAAATTGGTCCTATAATGTAAAATAGTGCACCCGGCAAACAAGCTATAGCCAGCCATTGTGCTGTTAATATGGTATTTCATAGTGTGCTGGGTATGACTGGCCACTCCTGATCCAGGTACATACTTTCATGTTACTGTATTTGTTATGTGCAACTTTACCAGTTCATGACAGATATGCCTGAGTGTGCCAAGTCTGTGCTGACTATCTATCATTCCTCGTACCCAAACACGGCCGGCTCTAGCGCTTTTTGGTGCCCTTGGCAAAATTCGGATTTGGAGCTTCCCCCCTTAGGGTTCAACCCCCCCAGAACCCTAACCCTATAGCCCCATAAACTGCAACACACATCAGACATCATAATGATTTTAAGACAAAAGTTAATTATTACACGGCTGTGTTGAATACTCAATTCTGATTGGTCAATCAGGGCGTTCTGCGGTCTGTAATTTCTCTATAACAGACCGTTGCTATGTATAGCAGACCGTTGCTATGGGCGCAGCTCTGATGTCGGACACTGGAGGACTGTTTTTGTGTCAAAATATTGATTTCTTAAGTAAGTAGCCGTGTAATAAGAGGGATAATGTGCAGCTAGCAGGTCATTGTTGTGAAAGAATCCCCTTCTGTCGGGGATTCTTTCACAACAATGACCTGCTCGCTGCACATTATCCCTTACATAAACAATTGGTCCCTGATATTGTTGGTGTGAGAAAGAGAGTTATAGGGGTGAAAAGTCTATTTCTTTCTTTCTTTGTTAATTTGTTTGTTTGTTTGTTTTTCTTTTTTTTGAGGGTGACCAGAGCCCCCCAGAGTGTGGCACCCTAGGGGACCGCCTACATGGCCCATGCCTTAAGCCGGCCCTGTATCGAACAAAACACAATGCAGAGTCAAGGGGTGTCTGGATGAGTTTAGTGACATAGTTACACGTGACAAGCGGAAACACAACTTCAGTCAACTCCTTCACTACAGTAAGTCTGGCCTTGTGCTGCGTTCAGTGAAAGTGGTTAACATGGAAAGTTCTACTCTGAGAGACCAGCATTAAGCAGCTGAAGGAGAGAGCAACAGGATGAAAAAAGCTATAATCTGTTGTGGCAGTAAGCAAAGAGCCAACCCAGAAGAGAAAACAAAAACCCAATACCTGTAAAAGCATTTAGCTGAGACCAATTACACATCAGCTGGATCACCAGGAAAAGAAGCTCAAGGAGAAACTGTTCACCCTCTGTCTCACTCCAACAGTCGATTTGTAAAGGAAAAACATTAGTCTGGTAAAACATTGAAAACGAAGGCGGGGTGGGGCGGGGTTGTGCTCACCTTGCTTCCCTTTATGGGAGTTAAAAATGCATTGTTTTAAGCAGCACTGTTGGGTATCTCACTTGAAAGTCCACAGACAACCTGGTCATTTTACTTACTTACTTATATATATATATATATATGCTCCTGGACTAAGATAAGGCATTAGTTAGGAGGAGGGAGTGTGCTTTTCCAAAATGAATAATGTACAAGTCTACCTGGTTTGTATCCCTCTAGTGTACACCCTGTTAAACCTGCAGTAGGCAGAATGTTTTTGGCATCATTGAGCAAAAATTCCATAATAACATTTCAGCATATTATAATTCAAGTGTTCTGAGAGAAAACTAGACTTCTGCTACTCCTCATGGCTCTGTTTTCAGGCTTTAGAAAATCTAGCCTGTGACGGTAGACTTTGACCAATCACAGGTCATTTCAGAGAGAGAGAGCGTTCCTATTGGCTGTTCATTCAACGGAGGCAGCTGTCAATCAATCGCAAACTCCGATCAAACGGTCAAACTATAGGGAGTGCTGATCAAATAACTAATTAATATCCTGTTACTGTTATGCCTATTTCTATTTTTAGCTGTAAAATGAGAACGTTTTCTCCAGCTGGTGGGCGGTGCTTGGTATTTCCTCAACTGATCTCAACTTGGCTGCCGGGTCACAAATTTTTTCATTCTACAGCTAAACAGTACACTACAAGATGATTCTGAAAACATTTGAGGCGAGAAATAGGCATTACAGAAACAGAATATTGATTCATATTTGATCAGCGCTGCCTAGTTTGACCGTTTGATCGGAGTTTGTGATTGATTGACAGCTGCTCAGAGACGGCAGGCTCCAGCTCGGCTCTGATTGGTTGTTTTCCTCCGGCCTGTGAAATCATGCAGATATCATGAGGAGCACCGGAGGACACAGAGGCACACATTTTTTTTTCAGATTAACTGTCTCATGAACTACTGTCAGGATATAGTGACCGTTTTATATAAAAAACATAATAATCATATTTGCTCCAATTCTACCCACTGCTGCTATAATTTTGTTGCAAGTCATGTTAGCCCCAAATCACAAAAAAGAAACAGCCAAGAAATCAAATAAAATCAAGAAACCATCAACCTGCTGCTCAGGAAGGTTACTTTTCTAAATCTATAAAAATGTAATTGTGGTCACATATCCAGCCTGCAAACTAGCAATTATTATAATAATAAGTCATTGCAGACATTTCTATTAAATGATACAAGTTATTTACATGTAGGAGGGCAAAAGGAGTGGAGCAAAAGGAGAGCAAACATAAAAGAAGACAAAGCCATGTTATATCACCTCTGAGGTGGTTTGCTGCCACAGCTCCAGAGGTGTCTGCATTTTTTAAGGAATGGGATTTGCTTGGAGCAACATAGCACTGCCTATAAGTTAGAGGATTACCCCGGTCCAGGCGGCGGCGGATGCTCAGTGAGGTGTGGGCAAAGTGTACGGCTGCTTGTGAGAGAGTGAATGTCTGCGTGTGGGTGAGAGATTGGGGGAGAGAGGCTGAGCCTGAACACGGTGTCGGTGTCTGTAAACAACCTTGTGTGCAGCACATCGCCTCGGGGTGTGAAAGTCTGAGGGAGAGGCGGCTTATACTCCGAGTAGCTCCAGCTATGCTCTCATGTAGCTCCCCCCGACTTCAGCGTGCCCTAGGGGCTTTATAGGCTTCATGTCAGGATCAGTCACAGATTTGTTAACCTGATTCTAAGAAAGCTTTTTTAAATATAGATACATACGGTAATGTGAACTGCAAACAATGTGTAAAAATAGAAATGAAATCAGATCCGTGGCACTGTTTATACGTGCTGGTCTTCTTATAATGTTAAATACAATGTTTTTTATTGCTTCATTACTGATTTAATTCAATTATTTTATATGTGCATGGTACTTTGCTTTACAATGAGGCTCATTCTTCTTCTCTTCAAAAGGCTATACAATCTGTGTATCCAGAGAAAAATTTAAAAAAAATATAGCACCATCTGGTGGCGGTCAGTAATCCATTCATCAGAGTAATTAAATGTAATAGGGACGTTTCCCTGCAGCCACTCATTATACAGCGTCACAGGCAAATTTGACTCTCTCATAATGAAAGCTATGCTGGGGTAGTTTATCTTTTTAATTCCATTATAGGCGCAGGTCAACTCTACACAATTGACAGTTT
Source organism: Hozukius guyotensis (assembly GCA_916700995.1). Classification (NCBI taxonomy): domain Eukaryota; kingdom Metazoa; phylum Chordata; class Actinopteri; order Perciformes; family Sebastidae; genus Hozukius; species Hozukius guyotensis. The sequence goes on from CAKALU010021296.1 coordinate 31,407, forward strand.
GTGGAGTACTTACGCAGCGCTCAGGGACATGCAATTAAAACACTTGACCTTTACTGTCCATAACCGTATTATAGGGTTATTGTTAAACTCAGAAAATGTTAACACTCACATTTTCTCTCATTTGGATATTCTTACTTTTTTTTATATGTTTTCATTCTATTTCTTATTCACACTATGTTTTTTCTCTCTTGATGTTTGGAAAGCACTTTGTACCTTTTTTTTCATTTAAATATGCTATATAGATAAAGGATATTATAGCACAAGAGATTGAAAGATATATTGTGGCGTAATTAACCGATTAATAGTGAAATTTGCTAATAATTAAGTTGATTAATAGCATAATAATCAAAATATGATTTTTAAGTGGAAAATTAACCCCCAAATCAATATAATTCCAGACTAAAGAAAAATACAAGTATTATATCTGTATTTCTGTAGATATTTTCATGACGAAATCATCAAATTGGAAGTTGAGTAAAGCGACATCAGGCATCCTTTTCCTTCTTTTTTTCTATACAGTATATGAGGTTAATTCTATTGAATGTTGCAGAACAATACAATGTCTCTGCTGCTATTCACCTGCCAAGGATCTGTCTATTCACGCCAGCTCAGCTCATCTCTCTTTGTCTGATCCCCCTTTTCACAGTCTCTTTTCTCTCTCTGTGTACTTTTCTGTAGTTGTTATATGTTACAGCACGGTTACAGTAGTTAAAACTGAAATCTGTAAATACATGTGTAATACAAGAAATCAAACAAATGATGTTGAAACTATTAAAAAAGTAGGCAGAACGTCCAGAGGCGATGTTGCTGCTTTTGCTACTGTTAATATATAGTATGTTAGTGTTGAAAACACATGGAAGTTAAAGGTTATATTACCCTTCACACAGTGTTCAGAAGACATACTATTTCAATACTACATAATAATGTTTTATTGTTTTTGAATATGTAATGAGTTGATATAGAAAGAGTGACAAAATGTTTATTCTTAAACTGGAAAAACAATTAATAAATTTGCCATTTGCGGATCAGTCCAGAAATTTGACTATACCAGGTATTTTTTGTAGTATGTGTTAATTTCAATTGGACGTAGTGTATTTGTTTAGACTAATAGACTTACGGCATGTGAGATGTATTTCTTTCCATCAGCTAAAAAGTACGACATTAATTTATGTAAACAGAAATGAGTGATAACAGTTAATTTGTCCATTTGTAAATGGTGCTTTGTACTCGATGTCACTGAGCTTGGTATTGTATAAGTATTGAGTATTTGATGTAAAGTTTATCATCCTATTTTAGCTGTATCTTATTTTCTTTCTTTTTTTTTATTAATTTAGTTTTTTTGTTGTTGTTTTTTTTATCCTTTTTGCATCGGCAATGGGTGAGGGTCGGTTGGAGGAAAAATACCAAAATATGGAAGGACAATCATTTACATTTGTGCTTTATGTATATGTTTCTATACATGTGATGTTACTTCCAATAAAATATTACTAAAAAAAAAGAAAAAAGTGTACTCAACGGTGTCAGTATGCATAATAAATGTGCTTGATTTTTGAGTGGGCACACAGTGCAATGCACATAAAAAAAGGATGGCAAAAAATCTCCAGAAACAATGAGTTATTAAATCTTTGTGCTTTCCTTTGTTGAGTTTTCCCAATTCTATATTGCAAATCAGTGATCTCAGTTAACATTTTTCATTAGCAGGTAAGGCTACAAGCTAATCAACAATGTTAACAATCACCATCTACAATACATTAGCAGAGCCTAGAAACCCACCTATTTGGAAGCAATGTCTTGGCAACAATAACGCAGAGCTATTGTTCCCTTTTTCTTCTGAAAATATATCTTTTACAGACAGAAGGTTTATAGAAGAAATATCCTTGGAGCTCACAGCTCCACACAATACTGACTTCTATTTATTTAATCACATATAACAACACACCGTATGACGCCATCAGTCCTGAAAACAAGATTGAATTTATATATATCCATTTTATACTACTTTATGCTTCCACTTCACATCAGAGTGAAATATTGAAAATCCTTTTCTGTACTGATTCACACCTTAATTTTTATACAACAGAGCTGTGAAGACTGGTCTAGCCCTGAGGTCATTGTTTCATGCTTTATGCACAGATAACCAACACATTTCAGCGGGCACAGTTTTGCAGAGAAGAACAGATTTGTCCTGAGACGTAAACAACCTGAATTGGCATGCAAGCAAGGACACACACACACACACACACACACACACACACACACACACACACACACACACATACACACATAGGCATACACACATCGACACACACGTCACATAATGTATCCTGTTGCAAGGCCAAATGGTTCCATGGTCATATTTGGAGATGACGGCAGCCCATAAACATGTATTGTGTGCCTTGGCTCCGGTCCTGAAAACAAGATTGAATTTGTATATAAGAAGAAGGATTTGAAACCTCGGGAAAGGCCATAGATGGAAGAAAACATCATTATTTTCATCATTTCGCCCCAAAAATAAAGGTTATATATGACTCATAACAGCATAATAGTATGATGATTTCGATTCCTTAAGCTCATTGTGTTTCAGGTCCGTCATAAGGCAACCTCTGCTGAATCAGATGAATGTAATAATAAGACACAAAGCTACAATTTCATGTATTATTATGTGATTTAAACACATACACAGCCACGTTCCATTTTTCAGAACTAATTTGTGAGAAAATCTCAGAAGATTTGGACATTAAAAAAATAGATAAATAAAAAAAAAATACCTTCATGCTACTCAGCTGTGGAATATAACTAAGTATATTTACTCTGTAATGTACGTAAGTACAATTTTAAGCATTTCCATTTCATACTACTTACACTACTACTACTACTACTTCTATTCCACTACACCTCAGAGTGAAATATTAATCTTTTTACATTAATTTAAAGGGCACATATTGTGTTCATTTTCAGGTTCATACTTGTAATTTGGGTTTCTACTAGAACATGATTACATACTTTAATGTTTAAAAAACCCTTTATTTTCCTCATACTGTCTGCTTGAATATACCTGTATTTAACCTCTGTCCGAAATGCTCTGTTTTAGTACATTTCAATGGAATTGCAACAGAATTGCGTTGCTAGGCAACAGCTTGGGTCCATGTTTACTTCCTGTCAGCTGATGTCATTCACATACACTGCAACAGGAAATAAACTGAGACACCTTTAGAATGTTTACATTTAAAACTTTGAAATGGCCTAAATATTGTAGATTTGTGACATCACAAATGGACAGAAATCCTGACGGCTTGTTTCAAAAGCTCAGTTTCTGTATACGGGCTGTGTGTATTTCTCCATGGATTGAGCGTTTTCACATTTCACATTATTTATATATCACTTAAACCTGCTTTATAATATAAAAGACATGAAAATGTTGTTTTTTTTTTACAATATGGGACCTTTAACAGCTGCAGTTAGGTTCAAGGTTCAAGGTTCTGTATTTGTCATATGTCATATAATTTACTTTGCAGATGATGCTGTTGTATAAAATTAGCTCCACCTCAACCAGCCGCAAAATAAAATGCTGCTTATGCATCAACGCACAGTAATCCAATAATATAATATGTACATAATTATGCAACACTGACAGTTACACAAGTACTGTTACATTTATAGTATATTTGTACTGCTATACTTATGTATGTAATTGAAGGAACAGTGTGAAACATCTAGGGGGATCTATTGGCAGAAATGGAATATAATATTAATAAGTATGTTTTCTGTAGTATATAATCAGCTGAAAATAAGATTTTTTTTGTTACCTCAGAATGAGTCGTTTATATGTGCATACGGAGCGGGTCCTCTTCACGGTGCCGGCCACCATGTTTCTACAGTAGCCCACAACGGACAAACCAAACGTTGGCTCTAGATAGGGCCATTTGAATTTTCACGTTTTTGTGTCGGCCTCCGTAGTTCTCCTACACGTTTGGCACAAGGGAGAAGCTTCAGATGGTTGCAATCTGCAACCTCACCGCTAGATGTTGCCACATCCTACACACTGCTCCTTTAAGTTGGATTTTAATTGCATGACTTTTACTTGTAATGGAGTATTTTTTCTACATTGTTGTCTTGCTACTTTTACTCATGTAAAGGATCTGAGTACTTCTTCCACCACTGATAAAACCCGACTACAAGTCGATACTGTTTGAAGAATGATCTATGATTTCCTATTTAGACGAGGTTATGATGCAGGTTTAAGCACGTACAAACATTTTAATGATTTTTCAGAGTCCTTGCTCTCAAGATCCTAAAATCTCATCTTTTGAGTCAGAAACACTTGCAGTCCAGGTTTTAATCTCGTTTCCCATAGTGTGGGCTTCACACTGCGGCATAAACTCTGGATTTTAATTGCTCAAAAAACTGTGAGATCCCCTGTTATTAGTCATTATTCCAAACCAGACGTGTCCACTGCTCGGGTTGAAAGTAAATACTCGTCTTTGTTGGTATTTTTTTTTTCTACTTACAATGCCAGTGCTAATGTGGAGGTGTGATAAAATCAGAGCAGAGAAGTCAACAGAAGAAGCTCACATACTGTAGATGCAACAAGTCATCAAGTGAAAATGTCACAGCAATTTGTAGTAAGACAAGACCAGTGGAATAACTGGGTATTTTCACAGCATGTTCAACATTTCAATTAAACCCCCAAAGGCAAATGCAGCTTAATACAGAATATCCTTCATTGTTCCTTTTGTCACTGTTAATAATGTGTTTTAGAGTGTGTATATTTCTGGCTCTTTTATTCTGTTTGAGTGCTCTGTCAAGTGGGTTGCATTATTACTCTATGATATTACTTGTCCTGGGAGAGATGCTGGGAGTTTGTGTTTTTCCGACGCAACATAATGCTCCACAATGCCACGAGGCTGCAAGAAAGACATCAGAAAACAACAAAAGAACGTTTGTCATATTCACTTTATTAAGATAATTTCAGACAAAACATATATTTCTTCAGAGGCAACATAGAATTATATGACATCAGTCGAGTGCTGTCTCAAGAATCGGGCCCATTTTTTAAATGGTACGAAAGCAACACTGCATTTTATACTCGATAAAAATCAAAGCAGACATTCTGACATGTTGTTAAGGCTTCATATTCTTTGGTAAGAATTCGGAATTTTTGGACATTGTTAAGAGACTGGAGGTGGAAGGATCCGCTGGCATAAATGTTAGGTATCAGTTGTACACCTACACATACAGTATATATACGGTGTACGTGCACACACACAGACTCACACGTTGTGGAGGAGGAAGCTGTTGTCAGAGGTAACGAAGGGATCCGCGGGGTTAACAAGTGAATTAACTGGCAGCCTGTCTGATTTTACTGTCAGTGCTCAGACACAAGTTGTCAGTCACTGTGGCTGGTTTAACACAGGTACAGAATACCTGACATTTAAAAAAAAAAAAAAATGCTAAAATTAAATGAAAATAAGTTCTCTCTAACCACCGTTTTATATTTGAATGTTCCCTGCACACGCCAAGTTCGTGAGTGTTGAATAGTTCGCCGGGATGATCCTCGGTGGCGAGACATTCTGTCTTTCAGACTTCCACATCACACCCACTGAAGATAGTACAATGAACGCAATACAATGTCAGGATGTCAGTATCGGCGGAGATACGCCGTGTTTTTGGACAACGGGGGGGAATCTTAGAGCAAAGGTCAAACAGGGGTAAAAAAAACAAAACAACGAACTGTCTTTGACATGTGACGTGACACGCACCGTCAACTCAAATCTATAAGAGAATAAAAAAAAGATTACAATACAAAACAAATTATGCATTCGATAAGTGCCTTGATTACGTCCCAGTTCTCCAAAATAAGTAAAGTTAAGAAAATGGTTCAAAGTAAGAATATCATACAACAACTTACAATAAAAAAATATGGTAAAAAAAAAACTACATATAAGACATTACATATGAGTTTACCTCATCATATTGCACAAATACTCAAGTGGCAATTTGTACTGGCCCTCTTTGTTCTCTGTCTCTACACAAATACAAAGATAATCAGGCAGAGAAACGCACATGCGCACACACACCGAGTCGGAGAAGGGGGGGGGGGTAATAAGCTACATAGCTCACAGACACTGAGGAGACATTTTACAAACGCATTTGTTTCGGTAAAAACGCTGAATATTTTTTAGATTAAAGTTTGAAGGTGAATAAATTATTTTAACCGAATCAGAAGGCGAGTAACTATTGGGAGTGCGAATATATATATATGCATGTAAAAGTGTGTCAAATGTATATAAAGGAAGGTTTTAACATCACAATGTACTGTAAGCTATGTACTGTGGATACAAATTGCTTACTTATACCACAAGACGTGCGATGGGAATGTTTCTTTTAAGAGGTAACAGAGAGGCAATAAAAATATGAAATTTACATTTGTACATTGAAACAAATATCGGGTTCACGGATCAACCGTCACTCTGCAGTTCTAGCCCTCATGAGTCCCCCGTTATGCAGCTTCTGCATAGCGTTAGCACTGCGGCGACTGATGCAGCCCATCAAATGACTCAAATGACAGTTTTCCATATCATTAGGCATGTCATGTGACAGCTGGAAGTAAAGATAAGAGTTGAATTTGTAAAGCAGTCTTAATGTGGTTAAAGCATAACTGACAAACACTATTAATGTGGTCTTACAGTATATTATGCTTACTATTGAGTACACTATGGAGTCTAAATAGGCTGTATTCAGAGCTGGTGACTTCTATGGGAAGTTTAAGTTCAAAAGTTATGGTACGGTTGGGGGGGAGTTTGCATGTTTTTAACTCAGTTTTAGATATATGATGTGATATACGTATATATCAGGTCTGTCAATCGATTAAAATATTGTTAATCGCATGATTGTCCATAGTTAATCGCAATTAATCGCACATTTTTTATCTGTTCAAAATGAACCATGAAGGAAGAGTTGTCAAGTATTTAATACTCTTAACATAGGAGTGGGCAAATATGCTGCTTTAAGCAATTGTATGTAAATATCTATTATTGGATATCGATTAACAACACAAAACAATGACAGATATTGTCCAGAAACCCTCACAGGTACTGCATTTAGCATAAAACATAACATGGCAAACTGCAGCCCAACAGGCAACAACAGCTGTCAGTGTGCTGACTTGACTATGACTTGCCCCCAAAACTGCATGTGATTATCATAAAGTGGAGTCGTGTGTAAAGGGGAGACTCGTGGGTTCCCATTGAACCAATTTCCATTCACATATCTTGAGGTCAGAGGTCAAGGGATCCCTTTGAAAATGGTCATGCCAGTTTTTCCCCTCCAAAATTTCGCACAAGTTTGGAGCGTAATTTAGCCTCCTTTCTGACAAGCTAGTATGACATGGTTGGTACCACTGCATTCCTTAGGTTGTCTAGTTTCATATGATAACAGTATCTTCACTCACTTTGCTTTTAAAGTGAGCACACTTCAACCTATAAATCGTAAGTTGTGTTAATGCGTTAAAGAAATTTGTGGCGTAAAAAAATAATTTGCGTTAACGTGTTATTACCGCGTTAACTTTTAGAGCCCTAATATATATATATCAAAATGACCTACAGTATGTACGACTGTACATATAGTCCGAGCCCAGTTGCACGAAAAAGCGTATGAATGACATGATAATGTGCAAGGCAAAAGCGTGCAACAAGAACGCCGTGTCATTTGTACGCCTTGTAGTCTGTACTGTCTGCAATCTAAATGCATCTGCGGAAATGTGCTACGCTCAGAGTTAGTGACGTAGAATAAAAAGGGAGAAAGTCTGCTTGTGGCGGGTGGATGGGTCCAACAAACACGCAACTTTTAACCAGGCGACCGCTGTTTCGTAAGTTACATTAGTGACATGTTTTCCGTACTTATGTTACATTGTTTTTGTACGTATTATACTTTGTTAACATACTTATTTTAAGGCCAAACCTAACTAAGTGCTTTTGTTGCTTAAACCTAACTAAGTGCTGTTGTTGCCCCCTGTTGGTGCTGCACCTTAATACACGCGTGTAATATTCACGCCTCGGCGAGGTAAATTGCGACACTGGTGGACAGGCGGGTCTCTTACACGCTTTTGCGTGATATCGGGTGACAGTCCACTTGTCTGAGTTTGCCAGTTTTCACCTGGAAATGGGGGGTTTTCTTGCCCATTAGTTTAAAACAAAAATTTGCCTGAAATCTCACAGATTTCATTTCCTTCCGTGTAAGAAAAACATCAAATGGGAATTTCATTATGGAACATTTTAGCCTATTGTTTGTACCTAAAGTCCCCCCCCCCCTACAAGGAATAAAAGTCTCTTGGAATTTGTAAGGTCACGGTCACGGTATGATTCTTAACATCCATCAGCGGTCTAAAAGTTATTTCCCCTTCTGTGCACTTGTCTCCAATCACAAGATACATTTAGAATGAGGTTGGACACTTTATACTTGCTGAAAGTCTTGATCATCAAATATAGTTAGAGTATTATGGTTTATACACCATAAACATCTGCATCGAAGCGCTACATGGTTATGATTAAACTTGTATGTGTTCATGTATGGTGAAAAATTGTGGTTACGACTAATTGTCAGGCGATGGTGATGGACTGAGAATGGACATTGTGCGGAGGAAAAGTACTGGCATTCCACCTCCAGACAGACTATTTTGGGGGAAACTCCACCTTGTGGGCGTAGCTGTGTGAGGTCTGAAAAACTGATGTGCAGAGTTTTGGTACTAACTCCTCATTATGGGCCCATTACTCAGCTCTGGATACAGCCATGTATCTCTGCTATGCTGTACTGTACATTACGAGAGTGATCATTCCTCAGCTTACATTAATAAAAGTAGCTTCCACAAATATGACTTGGGATTGGCTTTGTTGAGTAATTGGGAAATAATGTGTATATTCTCTGTAACTTCCAATAAACACTGGAAGAAAAAAAAAAAAACTTAATACAGCTATTGGATAGCACGAAAATGGCACCATGATTTTGTCTCGTGAGCTACAAATGACCCAGAGGGGTCAACTATGAGATTCAAAGTGACACAGAATGAAACAAAAAATTGAAAAATACGATCAATTCACCAGAGAAATCTAAAGTTGAAACTTAAGCTCCAGACTTCTAAATAACAGGAGGTAGCTGTTAACTATTGACCTCGAACTCCAATTAAGACAAATACCCCTTGAAGCGAGCATTCCATTGAGTGGTTTGAGATCCTGACATGTTGAGCTTTTTTCAGTCCCCGAGACGTTAACTTTCTTGGACCGACCTAGCCAAAAGCCCTTCGTATTTTTGTAGCTTAGATGTGAACGCAAAACAAAAACAGCTTTTCATCTGTTTTTCAAAGTCAGCCTTTTGACTGGTTTTGTCTCCTGCCTGACTATTCTTGTGCTTGCCATCACACAAGCACAATTCATTGAAAGGAATGCAGTGAATTTCCTGTTAGCTCTTGTGGGGGGGGATATGGTTTGTTTTTCCTGTTGCCGGGAGCCAATTTTTTTTTTTTTCCCTTGCCCTCTTTAACTTCCTGTCTAGGAGCTTGACTTTACAGAGAGGCTGCAGGGGTGAGCGTCAGAGGCCATTGATTAGACTTCTGTTATCCGTCACCCAGCTCCCCCCACCTCCCCCCGATCCACCATTACAAACTCCCAGATCACATCCATTTCAGGCTGGGCGAGTCAAAGATGTGGGTTGTGCTTTTAAAACGAGGATTT
>CAKALU010021349.1:0-80091 GCA_916700995.1 Hozukius guyotensis
CTGAGCCTAGAGTATACAGTACATGTATGTAATATATAGTCAAGTCAATTTTATTTGTATAGCCCGAATATCACAAATCACAAATTTGTGGAACTATTTGAGGAACTATGTAATTCAATACTATTGTCATTCTGACTGTTTGGTTGAAAGTAGCCTACTGCAGTGTATGACAGGAATGTGATTATTCAGTCAGAGAAAGTCTCACTTGGGGTTAAAATTTAAAGTGCCCCCTTAAATACATTATTATTATTATTATTATTATTATTATTATTATTATTATTATTATTATTTTCATGACAATCATTAGTTATGTACTTTGAATGATTTCTGCTCTGGGAGAAATAGAAGAGGCTTCTCCATCATCAGCTCCATGGATTGCTCTGATGGGTAAAACTAGCCAGCTACTATCAACAAAGTAGTGCTCACCTTCTTCTTGAGTGCTTGAGGGTTGGTTAGTGGTCATTGTAGTTGTATCTGCATGATGAGGGCAGAACTGATTATTGATTGAAGTATTGATTACATTTCGGCTAAATAAACAACATGTAATGACTATAAGAATGTTATAAGTGGATAATGTTGATCTATAGAGTGTATTTAAAGGTCCAGTGTGTAGGATTTAGGGGGATCTATTGGCTGAAATGGAATATATATTCATAACTATGTTTTCATTAGTGTATAATCACCTGAAACTAAGAATTGTGTTTTCGTTAGCTTAGACTGAGCCCTTCATATCTACATAGGGAGCGGGTCCTCTTCATGGAGTCCGCCATGTTGTACCGCCACAGTAGCCCAGAACGGACAAACCAAACACTGGCTCTAGATAGAGCCTTTCATGTTTTTATATTACCGGAAGGCCACCGTAGTTCTCCGACATGCTTGGAAGGCAGGAGTGAGTGGAGGGGTATTCATTTGGTTGCAATCTGCAACCTCACCACTAGATGCCACTAAATCGTACACACTGGTCCTTTAAGCAAAATCAAACCACCAAAGGGATATTATTATACTGTAGCTAGCTTGTGAATGGCTTCAACATTAAGCCAGGATATTATTAACAAAATGCACTGTACATCCTCACATCTTCTGTCTCAGGTCTGTCCAAAGTTGCCCCAACATATACTGTATATACTATATATATGTATAGTTGAATACTCGATACTGATTATTATTGTTATTTCTTTATAGCAGACTGTTGCTATGTATAACAGACCGTTGCTATGGGCGCAGTTCTGATGTCGGACTCTGGCGGACCGTTTTTGTGTCAAATTATTGATATCTTAAGTAAGTAGCCGTGTAATAAGCGGGATAATCTACAGCTAGCGGGTCATTTGTTTAGATTTAAGGAGATAATTAGTTTTGAAGTCATTGACAAGAACATGATGCCTTTTAAGAGTCCCATTTCATTGTCTTTTCCCTCTTTCTCTGTCACATTTCAAGTGATATTTAGTTTTTACTTTTATTTGTGGTTTTGAAGGCAAAAATATAGGTTGAATAAAGATACTGCAAAAATAATTATATTTTAAACATTAAATTAATTTACTTGCCATTTATGTGAACGTTGCAGTTCATGAGAGAGGACCACCTTGAGGCAGTGTCTGGATTGAGTTGTGCCACATAATCCCTTGATGATATCAGGAAACATTTTTCATTACTGTGGGAAAAAATGTAAAGCTGATTATCTTTATTGAACCAGGTGATGTAGTGCTGCACAGTGTCTTCACAGTAAACAAATTAGCTGACAGAAACATGCTGGCTTATTATGTTTTCTATGGCCACTAGTCCACACAACAGATATTTACCTTATACGAAATGTGACGTATTGGCAGTAGAGATTACTCTTACAGCGTTCCCAACATTCAGCTATACTCAAGCCATGTTTTTTTTTTCCTTTTGAATGGTAACCACCATCTGACTTCGTACAATCTGATAAATGAAAACATAAAAGAACCCAGAAAAATAGTTAGAGTGGGAGTGCAGACAGATTTCATTAACTTTCTGGTTATTAATTTCTTCTAGTCCATTTTTCCTGCAAATTTGCGAATAAGGTGTTTTAAGTGCCCAGGAATAACTGTAATGTCAGTAAGTAGTACACACATCAGGCTGGGCTTCATGCCGGGATTTAAACGTTGGGTCGATAATGCTGAGAAACTAGCAAGAGTACACTAGATTGAAAAATGATCCAACTGAAAAACCGAGCTCAGTGTTGCCAACTTTTTTCCAATGAACGTAGCTAGCAGCACTAGCTCCAAAAGTCCCTAAATCTACAGAGAAAATCGCCAAGTCAGCAACACTGACAAACCATCCCTTCAGGCCTCCCTCCAAAGCCACTTCCCTACTATTATCATTACGAACATAAACATATAAAAATGAACATGAACAATGAATATGGCTATTGTTAGTACTCAAACTAGCAGCTTGTGGAAGACTCCGGTGGCACGCAAAGAGTGCACGGGCAGGCAGGAAGGTTCCCGTTCAATCATTTGAACGGGTTTATTACAATCCTACAACAGCTACAGATTCTGGATGTTTTTTTGGTCAGAGCATTTGAGTTATTGATTGCTGTCGGGATGTAATGAGAATTTCAACAAATATAACAAAATGTATTCAAACACTACCAACCCTACCTTTAAGATACAATTGCAAATATTTATAACTAGACAGGGTGAGAACAACCTGTAGCAAAGAAACCAAGTTAGCTGAAAAGAAGGGAAATCCAAATTAAAAGGGTTTCAGTATACAGTTAAAAACGTGTCAGATGAAGACAACAGAAGGACATTAGTGCCATTACTTTTCTTGTTTTTGCCAGAGCATGTGATTTATTGATTGCTGTCAGAAGATGAATACTTTCATTGCGGAGATAACACAGCTTCAGCTAGTTGGATTAAAGTACTCACCTTTTGCTATTTGCAGACACTGATTATGATGGGGATGAGAGTCGTGGCAGAGGTATGTCCCTTCGCCTTGTCTAAGGTTGGTGATCACTGTGTCTTTGGGGGGGTTGGAATGCCTGCCCTCACATGAAAAACATTCACAATTTTCCACACCACTGCCATCTATGACACACTGTGTAATGGTCACTTTTACCAAAGACAGCTGTATTGTTGCTGCAACATGAGAAAATCACATCAGGGAATCAGTTTTTCTTCATATTTGATAGAAAATATTGTTTTGTAAAAACCTACATTTATCAGACAGCAACCTAAAGCAGAAACTAAAGAAATATTGTAAATCTAGCTGCAAAGAATTACAAAAGAAATTTATAAACACTGCAGTGATATAAACAGTGATTAAACATAAAGAAAAACAATTGTCTTTATTAAAAGATTAAAAGAAAAAAACACCACTAAGGTTTCTAAAAATGACCTGTTAGAACAGGACATACCCAGCAGCAGCGATAGGTGGATGAACTGTGCCATGGCCTCTAAAACTAAAGAAAAAAAGTTTACACATTGAGGAGAGAAGTTCACAGCACACCTTAGATGCAGATTAAGCTCATCTATTCATGGGGACTTAAATTTGCATATTTCCACTTGCTGTAGTGCATTAGCTGAGAACATAATATACAATATGTCAAAGTAAAAGGATTCAAGTATCTTGATTTTTGATGATTTTTAATGTGAAAAACATACACCTAATGTGTAAAACACAGATCTGCCCATGTGATAACACACTATTATTTTCATGTACAACTTTTCCACATCAAAATAAAAATATCTAAATATATATTGTAGTAGTTCAACATTATTAAACACCAACATCACAGTATCTATCTTATGTTAATGCTGTTTGAATTGATCAAAAACTTACCCAATAAATGAGAACTCCAAAATGTGTCAGGACTCGGAGGGTAGGGAAATGTGAACAGGAGTCCTCATAGTGCATTACTTTATAGAGCTGTTTACCTGCCTGTTGACCAAAGAAACACACCCACAATGGGCTGCTCATTTGTTTTAAAGGGAGTGACTTTTAATGTTGTATGTTTTTTTTGTTTTAATATAATGCCTAAAGACACTGTGGATGTGTGATGTTGATGCACTGTATCATAGTAGAGTACCATTGTGAGGAGAACTTCCACTGAAACTTTAGTATGCCCGTCTATCAATTCATTTTTAAGGTAAAAGCTCATGCAATGTTATATTGGTATGATGTTGGATGTTAAATATATATACCCACATCAGATATGCCAAAGCAAACTGACAGCACATCTCAAATCAATATAAAACAAAACATGCAAACCCAAACACTGTTATCAAGTGCTTATGTTTGTGTCAACCAAAGGTGTCCCTTTGTACATATACATACAGTTTTCTGCATAAATAAATTCAAACTTTCTCACTTGTTCCCAAGTGAAACATGTAGTGTCGCGCTGGACGTTGATAGTGGATAGTATTTCTTCATGTTTGTCTGATGCATCAGGAAAAATCAGCAAAATATGCAGTTTTGACCTTGTTTTGATGCACACAAATCAACATTGTCTTTATGTTGTTTCTGTCTGACGCTCTTTGGAAACACTTTTCACCCACTGCATTTAATGTTTGCAACAGGATCAACCAAAGTTCAAATTTAGTTTTATTATTCATATGTAGGTTAACACGGGGTCAATAAAATGTTTTTGATGAGAGAACGGGTCAGCTCAGCAATAAAAGCATTAGTCGCATATAAGTCACTAGTTATATAAAAGATATAATGACAATAATAAGATAAAATTACATTAATAGGATAGAAAGACAATGATAAGATAAAATGACAATAAGTTGTGAGATAAAATGTGATGACATAAATATAATATAGTACTATATACATATATGAAAATGAGGATTGTGTGTAAAAGTAAGTGACAGTATCCCCAACAGTATTGCACAAATGTAGTGAGAAAAAGGAGTGTGATAAATAGGTATATAAATAAATAAAAATATAGCACTATATGTATTTTAAGAAACTTCAACCCATATTGAAAGTAAATGAAAGAGGCCTGCGTGTCCATCCAAGAGCAATAAAGACCAACTCCCTGTTTCCACGAACCTCATGCAAATCCAAGTTCAGAAACCCAACAGTGAGAAGGGTTTGTTTAGTCATACAAGATGCAAATATCTGCTTTCCAGTTGATGCTTATCAGTTATTCAGAAGACAATGTAAATGCATTGGGTTATGAAAGAAGCATACATGAGACAATGCTTCTTTTGTTGAAGGAACTAAACATTGAGTACACAACTAGTTTACACCTAAGATTTATTGTACTGCAACTATGCTATGATTATACTGATAGTTTACTTGTTTTATACTTGTAGCCCACTTTTTAGTTTATGAAAGTACACTTTAAAGTATAGTCTCAGTTATCTACTACTTTAATTGTTTTTTATACTGCAAGTATACTTGTAGCCCACTTTATAGTTTATGGAAGTGCACTTTAAATTATACTCTCAATAAACTACTAGTGTAATTGTTTTTATACTGCAAGTATACTTGTATATACTTGTAGCCCACTTTATAGTTTATGGAAGTGCACTTTAAAGTATACTCTCAGTAAACTACTAGTTTAATAGTTTTTATACTGCAAGTACACTTGTAGCTCACTTTTAGAGATTCGAGCCTGAAAAGAATACTTAATTATACTTTTCTTAAGTATATCTCAATCAAGTAGGACTATAAGCCAAACATACTTAGACTTTTCTGTATACTTGTCAGTATGAGCCAAGTATACTTAAGTATACTTTTGTGAGGTATATCTCTGATAAGTACATAAAGAGTAAACTGGAAGTATACTCTCTTATTTTAAGTTTAATAGAAGTATACTAATAACACACTTGAATAAACTTCTTTTTGGTAAGTGTAGTTGAAGCAACGTTTTTAGTGTGCAGTTGTTGTAAGTTGTAAGTCTATGCTGCTTGTTGTTTCATGAAATGTGTGTGTGTTTGTGTGCAGCATGAAGTACTGGAGCTGCTGCAGGCAGAAAACGTCATACTTCACCTCCTTTCTGTCCCAGCAGGGCTGCACTACAGGAAGTCACCTCTGCAGGGAAAAATATCTAGCAGGTCAGACAGGAAATACTCCAACTTCGATCGAAGTGCAAGAATGTACATTATTGTTATGGTCAACACATGCGCACACGATGAAACCTGCAAGAGAAGTTGGGGTGAAGGCGGGGTACACCTAACACAGGTCAGCAGTCTATCACAGGGCTGACACATAGAGACAGACAACCATTCACACTCACATTCACATTCACACCTACGGGCAATTTAGAGTCTCTCTGAAATCAGATTTGATAAATGTTTTCAAAAAATGAATTTTCTCTTTCTGTCTTTTCTTTTTCTGCCTCCATCTGTCCCCAGGGGATGAAGGTGATGCCGTGTAGGTTTGACTGGCACCAGACCGTCAGTCAAGACGCCAAGAAATGTATACAGAGAACAGCACCACGGTAAAAACACACAGAGGCATGAAAACCCCAGCATGCACTCATCGCACTCATTAACACATGCATTCACATATCACCTCTCTCATATGTTCTCTCACATACATACATACTCTCTCATATGTCCATATAACTCTGTCTCTGATTTTCTCTGATGCTCCAGGTGCCCGGTGTAGTGTTTGAGGAAGATAAAGAGTTGTAACAGAGGATCAGTTTATGGGGGGTAAGTGGACACATTTTGCTTTATAGTAAATAATGAAACCAAATTCTCAGATAAAAGTATGGTTTAAGAGGAGAATTAAAGCCACCATGATGTGTAGAGTATGAAAAGTTGTGACTCTGGCGCCCTCCAGTGGTAGTATTTAATGAAAACATGGTGGCAGACAGCAATGCACGCCATGTTCAAGGATGACCTGAGAGCTTTGTGTATGTCACACCCAACTCTCTTATTCCTGGACTTCCCTTGCCTCTCTTCATAAACCAGTAAATAAAGTTAATGTTTTGAAAAATCAACAAAAAGACAGATTTGACATATCTGTATAGTGGATTATTTATAATTGATAACTGTTAGATGTTGAGAAAAGAGGCTTTTTCAAACATTAACGTCTACTAAAAGAAACCACCGTTAATTGGGTTTTTAAGAGTAGAGGTATGTGCTCGCAAAAGAGCTCATCTTCATCTTCATTGCCTCATGATGACATTGCTCATCTGTCATGTCTTTAAGAACTCACACAAACATTTTAGAGATTCAAATGTTTAACTGTATTTCCTTAGACAAAAATCCGGTTCCAAGCATATTCATCATTCAGTTTTGTTGTATCTTTTTCTCTGTACAATATCCAGAACATTATTATAGCAGCAAACAACTATTTGCCATGTGTAAAGATGTGTGTTTTAATCCAAGTTCCTCCTTGCTTTGTTGACATCGTCGGGCCGGCCGCACGTGCTTTTAGTGCATGTTCGTGCATGTGAGCGTGCCCCGCTGGTTAACTCACAGCTGCCGCTCTGCACCGCCCTCATACGGCGGTTACAGCTGAAAATGCCATCCTGAACGACGGTGCCGTTGTGGATGCGTAGCACCCACTCTCCGGTTTCCCCCTCAGGTAAACACTGTTATCTCTGTCAGAAATTTTGCTGTTGTTTTTACTGTTTGCGCGATTAGAACCGTGAGCTGCGAGCCGCTGCCTCAGCCGTCACCACGCTGAGAGCCTTGGTGAGGCAAAATAAATGCTCCCAATCTCGAAATTAACACCTTTAAGGAAATTACGAAAATTAATTTATTAAAAAATATCCACAAGGACGTAAATGAAACTCGTCACGTTTCACATTTCTTTCTCAGACCGACATGGACAGGATATCAGTTGTTTTCTGCCCACATGCAAAGGATGGATTGATTTTATTTGGCTCCTTTGTAGACAGAGATTATTTTTACAAAACATAAATCATTACTTCCCTTTAGCCAGATAAAAAATCTGAAAGTTGTATTCTGGTAATGACACTCAGAGATTCACTGTATTACTGAGCTCTGGATGTTCCTGGAACATGACCAGTTCAGAAAACAGGGATTGTCCATCTCTGTGTGTGTCGCAGGTAGTGTATTCCCTCTCTTCACATTCTGGTATTATAACATCATTATCAATAGATAATCACATACTGTAGATTTGTGCCTGCTTCATGCAGGCGGTGTTAGTGTCATGGCAGCAGCATGAACGGTGAATGCTGCGATGCTGATTTGACGCTTGACTTCGTCCCAGGCCTTCTCTGGATCAGCTGAGTTCTCAATGTCAAACAATGCATCGTAGATCCCAGGGAAAGACTCGCCTGCATATTTATTATGGCTGCTGGGAGCAAAAATCACATGCCTGAAACAGAGAAGAGGGAGGGTGTCACATTAAGGAATGTACTGGAGGTATTACAGACTCTATGTTTTTTTTTTGCATGGTATTTTGAATGAAATCCAAATTAAAAGGGTTTAAAAATGCAGATAAAAACAGATGAAGACAATAGAAGGACTTTAGTACTTTTTTTATTGTAGAATATGCATTACAGGTTGAATAAAGGAACTTGGCTTTAATGTAGGACTTGGGAAGAGTAATGATGCAAAGCACAGATGGACTGTATTGTAGTATAATTCACATGTTCCACTACGGGGGCATGTTTTACAGCAGATAATACTCTACCCTCTGAGCTTTACCCTCAAGTCCACAGTGTTTTGCTGGAGAATCAGGGTCTTTATCTTCCCCTCTCATATGATAAACAAGCCCGTCCCATGGTCTGCTTTGAGTCAGCTGCAAAAACTAGATCTGCTGATAAAAACAGAGCTCAACTATGCTTAAATTAACAGTGTGAGAGAGATAATGGACATTCAACAGAGCCATTGTTAATGTTATTAGTAACACCTGTGTTTTTCCTACTATGACATGTCAATGCAAGCTGGGAGAAAAGGTTACTAATTACATAGCCAGAGCTCAACACTAACTTTTAAAAGTGGTTGCCAGGCTGGCAACCAGGCATCAGCTTTTGGTTGCTGAAACTGAAAATATGGTTGCCATTTTTAGTCTCCTTATACGTCAGCTTAATAATGAAAATCTTGCAAATGGCGGGTTTCATCGGCCCATCAATGGGTGTGCCAGCTCTTGGCCTCCACCTCATTGTGTCATTGAGCTGCCCGCTTGTGTTGTTTTGAGCTCCGGTGCGTGTCTGGTCATGTGGTTCTGCAGGATGAGCTACCTTGAACTAGTGAACTTGATGTGTCACTTATTGAGGTGTTGTGCTTTGCAGTATAATTTCCGTCCAGCTCAAAGATGTGTGTGTACGTGTGTGTGTGTGTGTCTGACCTGTAGAAGGGTCTGCCAGGTAAGCCCAGGGGGTCTATGAAGGCTCTCTCCAGATACATGAGCTGATCATTCATGATGCGTACCTGCAGAGGACTGATACACACACACAAAATGCCTCACACACACTTGACTAGACTGAACTTAGTGGCCACTTTATTATTACACATGCTCAAACAATCCAATACAGCTGTTCTGCCATAAAGTCTATTTTTTTTCAAAGCATATATAAACTAGAGCATGCACACAAACATATTTCAGCGTTTGTTTGGACACCTAAAATGTATGAAATGTTAAACACACTCTTACTCTGCTCTGTTGAGAGTCTGCAGGCGCTCATGGAAGTCCCTGGCTGCAACGGTGAAGTTCTCCACAGCAGAAAACAAAGAATCTGAAAAATGCCGCAAAATTGGCTCACTCATTCAAACATTTTAATGACACTTTAACTTGATATTTATTTACCATAGTCAGAGTGACCAAAATCAACTCACCAAACGACACCTCATACATGTTCATCTCCTCTGGGTGCCTCTGTGCCAGCTGTGCGATGCTCTGTGCGTACTTCCTCAGTGAGTCTGCATACTGGTTGACATCCAGAGGGAGAAGCTGGGAATCGGCCAGTTGGAAGATGAGCCCGCCTCTCACCTGGGCCACCGCCCGGAGCCTCTTGAAGGTGGGGTCGTAAAACTTCTCCACTATCTCAAAGGTTTCATACACGCTGTGATAGACTGGATAACTGCTGTACCGCTCTGTTTTCTAAACGCACAGAGGACATTCACTGAGTTACACTGACACCATGGAGGCTCACAGTAACCTTTACCTTAAAGATACTTTCCTCACTTATGCTCTAACTACAACTCAACCCTTAAATTAAGACAGAAATCCCTTTACATTATGCAGAGTGCAACTGCAATGAAAGCATTTTTGATGCAGCAACTTTGTCCCCAATTAGACAAACAACTTGTTTAAATCCCAAATTTGTTCCTCAGTGTAGCATAGTACAGATAGATGAAATGATTTATGAATACACACAGACAAAGTATGGTAGATATCACACTGAAGCTGCAAACACATACAAGACAAAACCTGCATTAAAGAGAAAAAGAGAGTATGCAAATATTGCAAACTAACAAACATATTCTCCTCATACTGTATGCTCAGGCTCACATATGTGCACTGACATAAATATAGTATTTTAAGATTCCCAAGCAGGGTACAAATGGATATGCACTGTGCTTACAATCAAAACATACACACAAACACATAATTAAGCACATACAGCAATATATCTTATATTAATAACAATGAGTAATGTTTAGATAAATCTGTAAGTGCAGCGTGTCTCACCTTGTTCTTGGTGTACCTGGCTCTGCCTGCAGCAATTCCCAAGACGGATAAAATAGGCCTCAAAATCACTGCCTGACCCGAGTTTACTGATCCTACAGTATGAGGACAGACTGATTTAGTGATTTGTTTCAATCATTTCTTGATCGTTCAGTTGATTAGCTAAGAAATTTTACATTTGAAACTCAACACACGGCCACACAGAGACATGAGATAGTAGAGTTAAGGCTTTTCAATAGTCCGTATCTTTGCATAGTGCATCCAAACTGCAACATTTCTTGAACATGCATTGAATAATTAGTGATCAACTTGTTGTTTCGTCCTCTACTAACTTCCGATTACAGCATTGCTCTCGTGGCTGCTGAAGTTTTTTCCTTAAACCTTGTGTATTTTATTGTACACCCTGGCTCTGACCAGAACAAGCAACCTTGTACCTGGGTGCATCACGGTCATTCGTCCAGTTGTCCCTCTTATGCCAACTCTCATACAGAGAAACTCCCTCCTCTCCTTCTTCTGGACTGGCTACCTACACGCAAACATAAAAAGAAAGAGAAAGAGACAAGGCAGGGAGAAAGACAGGAATACGGCATAAGAGTGAGCATGAAATCAATCAATTTCAGATTCACCATTTCTCTTGTGTGTATTACGTCTGCTCACCTGCTTGGTGAGGTCGTACACCAAAGTGTGTAGAGATGGAGTGCAGTCAACCCTCAGCGTGTACATGCCTGGGATTCAAATCCACATACACGAGCGACATGAAAACTAATTCAGCCTCAACATTGTCCATTGAGAATATTGAGCCGTGCACACAAACACACTCACCCTCAATGGCAGAGTCGGCATTGATGTAGGCCACAGCTCTCTCCTGCAGCAGCTTTGCGTTATCCTGTTGAGAAGGGTGAGGTGTGGTCAGTTTGTGCGTGCATGTTTGCATGCGCGTGCATGTGATGTAAGGGTGTATGGGAGTAAGTGTACCTCTGCCCATTCTGTAGATCCCTGCAATCCAAACTCCTCTGCATCCCAGCTTGCAAATATTAAAGTCCTCCTAGGCCTCCATCCTACACACACACACACATACCTCCTCGTCTTTGTGGCATTGTAAGGACACTAGACCAGAACATGCACTCTGGTAACCAACCTCACTTTCACACATACTGAGTACTGACTATTGACACCGTTATTCACTCACACACTTGCAGAGACGTACCTTTACTGAGTATTCTGCCAGCGCTCCTAACCGTTTCATGGACCACTGCAGCACCAGACATGGGATCGATTCCTCCAAACACCCAGGCATCCCGGTGCCCTCCCAGAATCACATACCTATCTACGCACACACACACACAGAGCCAACAACACACTTTGATGGAGGAATTATAGAAAGAGAGACGATATGAGAATATATAATTCTTTCCAAATTTCACACAGTTAGTTTTTGTGTTGGTATTGAATGCAGTGTTTGTTCTTTCTAAAGTACAAATGCTACCAAATAGCTCATTCTGTCTCAAAACCTTGACACCAAAAACATGCTCTTACCTAAAGGTGCTAAACGCGAAATTCAATGCGGCTGTGAGCTAGCCAGAGGGGCACGCTCACATGCACTAACACGCACTAACACGCACTAAAAGGCACGCACGGCCGGCCTGGTGATCTCAACAAAGCAAGGAGAAGCTCTGATTACAACACACACAGAGGGAGAGCGACTTCATTCTCTGCTCAGGTAGACATTACTCCTCTATATCTTTACATAGCAAATAGTTGTTTGCTGCTATATTAATGCTCTGAATAGACTGATACACTGTATTTCTTGCTGCAGCGTTTATAATAGCGTGAAGCCACTGAAGTTTTGCTTTTGCAACATTTTCTGACCGAAAGGCCTTTAAATGAGTTCATCATCCTATTCTAACCTTATTGTTATGATCATATCAGTATTAGTGTCCATAGTGGCATTATTATTTGTATTATTACATGTGTTGGTTGTGTGCACAATGATGCTAAAAGCTTTAATGAAGGAGTAGAGCTGGTTGGGTTGTGGTACTGTACCTGGCTCCAGAGCTCCTCTAATCCTGCCAATGACGTTGTAGATCCGGGTTACCTGGTTGTTGGTGTGGATGTTCATACGCACCTTCCTGAGACAGACAGATTAAGACAGGAGTGATACACATAGGAGAGAAAGAGATACAGCAACAAACAAAGAAACACAGAGTTACTTTTAACAGGAAATGACTAACGTATGCAGAATTTGGGAATGGAAAACATTCACAGAATCGTGTTTTTCCATTTGTTTTTACAATGTACAGCTGCCTCATTAGCCAGCTCATTGTGTTTATCTTATGCAATGACAGACAGACAAAGGAGAAGAGAGCAGAGGGGGCCAGGGAATAGAGATCAAACCCTCTGAAACTGCAGCATAGAAGTCCTTTAGGAAGTGTTTTGCACCTCAAAATTCAGTTCTACCGAAAAATAATGAGTAAGATAATAACAAATAGTTGATTCTATTTGTTGTTATGGGGATTGTTACTCCAGAAATCCACAAAACCTTCACGACAGTTCAAAAGACCCAGTTACTGTTGTACATCCTTAATTTGTGCAGCTTGTTTTTTGTGTGGATGTATTATGTATGTCTCTCACACACAGGAGGTACAAGGGCCTCCATTGTATGTCAGTTGGCTACTTGCCAGTGGGTCATTAAAGCTGAGCAAGAGAAAAAAGAGCAACTAAAGGGGAAAGAATTCAAACAACTAAAACAAACTAAAGACTGAAGACAGCAGGGAAGCAGGAGAGGTGGGGAACTCGTGAGGAATTATTGTGAGAAAAGTAGGTGGAAGGGACAGTCATGTTATCATACGGTGACGTAGATCAAGTGATCACTGTGACACTGGACATAAAAGCTTAATGTAAGTACTTACTGGCTCTTGAAGTCATCAGTAAAGCCTGGACCAATCCTGTAGGAGACATTCAGAGCTCCTTTCCAGTTGTTAGGTGGAATATCTCCTCCCATGTTCCTGTTGAATGGTGAAATAGTTCATATATTCTGGAAATAATCCAAATTATAGAAGCTCATTTTATATAAGCAACCCAATGAAAATGTTAGTTTCTTGCTCTAAATTCAAGATTCAAATTAAGTTGTTTTTACTGACGCTTTGTCAGACCCCTTGGTGTCACTTTATGGTCACAGTAAACTCGTGGTTAACGTTGTGAATTCAAACAAAAACACTTGCTTAGGTGTAGGAAACCAAACTACTTAGTTAGGTTTAGGAAAAAACTTCATAGTTTGGCTTAGAATTACTACATTTGGAAAGTGAAAGTGAAACTTAACGCACGGGACATGAATAGCGGACTCCTGGATGAAAGCCTTGTGTTTGTTGGGCCCATCCACCTCCCCTCCCGCTCGCCCACTGTGTGTTTTTTCGCCACTTTCTCTGAGCGTTTAATATTGATGTGGATGGCTTTACATTTTAGTCACTTGAAAGCCTGGCGTGTCTCATACGAATGCTAAAGGGTGCCTTGTGCATTGGTATTTGACGCCCTGGGAATGAGAACGGGCTGGTCAGTTTCTACCTTCAAACTTATGACATTCCCATCAGCTTCAGCTGTACTTTGTGTTTTGTGGTAATAACCAAATGTTAACATGCTAAACTAAGGTGAACGCTACCTAATCATCCGCATGTGTGCATGTTAGCATGTTGACGTCCGCTTCACAGAGCCGCTATTGACCTTTTCCAAATAGCACTGCTCTGAATGATTGTATTTTGTATCACGGAAAAGAAAAGAAAAGAGAAATATTTTTACTTCAGCAGGTGAATTGCATCATGGAAGCCAATTGGATGCACAGGAATCTTGGGAAGACCCACTCCGGCCTCAAGGCTGAATCTGTAGGTGTATTCTGTAAGAGAGCAGATAAATTGACACACATGTATACACTCATACAGACTTTAACACATTCATGAGCACACAGAGATACGCACCCTTAGCGGGGTACCCTGGTGTGAGTGGGTCTCCTGCTCCATTCAGGTTGAGAACATTTCCTCTCTGAGCTCCTCCTCCGGGGAGGTTCCAGCCATCAGGGTAGGGCTGCACACATATTTAAAATGCTTTATATGAATCCACAGATTGCATTCAAATATTTACAAAGATTATATACATTCTTGAAGGCTATCTCAATCTGCTACTGTTTACAATCATGATCCGGATCATGAATTTATAGCTGTTGTTTGTTGACTCTGCCACTGATCAAGGCTTGTTTTAAAGTTTATCATAGTGTCAGTATTGTCCAAAACATATTCAACCTCTACTGCATTAACAAATGGCTGTTAACACGCACAATCATACACACAGTTTTATAATCCACAAATGATGCAGAATCCTCTACCTTGACATCAGCAGCCCAGTAATCTGCTGGATCTGAGAACATAATGATCCCCTTTGCTCCGGCTAACATGGCGTTTTTCACCTGGTGGAGCAAAACAGTAGTGGTGATTGGTTTGACATTGACAAATTGCATTGAATATTGAAAGACGTGTGAGAAAATGTTTTTTAAATGCCTGTATATAACTGTATTTAGCTGCTTTTGAGATGTAAACTTGCAGCACATTTAACCACAGGTGTAGTCCTTTTAATTACGATGCTCAGTGACTTTTCCTACCTTATTGCCTCTGAATATTTTCCCGTATCTGACTATGACAATCTTCCCAGTAACATTGATGCCCATCTCCCTCTCTAACTGGAAAAAGTCTTCTGTTCGACCGTAGTTCACATACACCAAATCCCCCTGGAGAGAGAGAGACAGAAAGAAGAGACATCTTAGGTTGCTTTTATATCTGTCTTCTTGCCAGTATAAGGTTGTTTGTGTGTGCATGTGTGTACCTCCGGTTGTCCTTTGGCAGAGAAAGCACTGTATGGAGGCACAATGTTTGAAACATCTTCATAACCCTCTGGAACTGGCTCGGCCAAGGAAGTGTTAAAAACCTGTGAAAGAAAGAGCGCAGAATAAATTTGATGAAATATTGATGAGATAAACTTTTATTTTCTTTAGTAAATGCTTTGAAATTTGTAATGTATCCACTGTCAAGGTGGAAGTAACTACATTTACACTTAGGTACAGATTTAATGTATTTGTACTTTACTTGAGTATCTTATTTTCATACTACTTTATACTTCTACTCCTCTTGATTTTAGAGGGAAATTCTTTTTACTTATTACTCGACTACATTTTTCTGACAGCTACTAGCTACTTTACAAATTAAGATTGTTGTCATAGATTAAACTATTACTATATAACTATTAGACGATTAATCAATTAGTCGGTTTATATTTTGATAATTGGTTTAATCATTTTTCATGCAAAAATGATAAACATTTTATGGTTCCAGCTTGTCAAATTTGGGGATTTGCTGCTTTCCCTTGTAATTATTATTTTTTAATTGCTTTTTTGGTTTTGTTTGTCCAATAGTTTGACAAATCAAGCAACGTGAAAGTGTCACTGTGGGTTCTGGCTAATTGTGATGGTCATTTCTCACAATTTTCTGAAGTTTTTCAAACCAAAAAATCCATCAATTAATCAAGAACATAATCAGCAGATTGTACCATAAATAAAATTGTCATTTGTTACAGCTCAAGCAAAATAGTTAAACTATTAAACTAAATTAATGTAATACTTAAATGAATTAGCTGCACCTCAACCTAGTTGGTTGAGGTGTACTTTTGATTCTTGAAGTACATTTTCCTGATTATACTTTTACTTAAGAAAGTAAGTACGATTTTCAGTGCAGGACTATTTTTACAGTGTTGTATTAGGCTGCTTTTACTTCAGTAAAGGATCTGAATGCTTCCTCAAATTGTAAATGTTTAATTTACCCAAACAACTTCTGTGAATTATTTGCAGATACCAGTTGATCCATGTTCTGCTGGGAAAATGGACTTCCAGTAGTCTGAACTGATCACCTCGGGATCTGTGTGCTGTTCAGTGAATGGTTATTGTCTGAAATGTGTTACTGAATTAGCCGAAATGTTAATCCTGATTGTGTTTAAGTTCCTGAATGCGTCCTAGCAGCTTGCTGCAACATGGCCGTGCGGTAAACCCTGGTCTCATTTCTCTTGTTTGCCTCTGTGCTGTCTCTACTATCTCTACTCATAACACACATACGGAGGTTTATCTCGCCACAAGGCTATAAAAGGACCTTGGACTGGAATGAGCTGTCTTGCAGTGTTGCATGCAGGTGGAGAGGAGGACTGGAGCAGTATGTGGCTGTGTTTTTAATTTATCTGTATGATCTCCCGCTGCACGTTGCAACTTTGTCATCTCCCCAAACAGACTGAGAAGTAGTCAGGGGGGTTGGACTGAATTAGTGTTGTTGTTCATGTGCTTGTGAAAATCACAATAGAAATTGTGATCAGGGGGGTGAGTGTCGAGAATGGAGTATTTCATCAGAGAGCTTGAAATGGTGAAATGGATTAGTATCACAAAAAGTTTGTGAATCATTAAAGTAAGGCATACATTAAAGTGAGTTTCTCACTGTGAACACAAGGCATACAAATTTAAATAATTTAAGTAGTAGCCGTGTATCAAACTGGCTCGGACTGCCATCCTAATGCTATAATAGATGTATGTATTTATCTTTTTCAGTATGATTGCATTTGACTGGATGTGTCCATGTGCTGTACAGTACCTCACTGCCAAGCTGATCAACTATCGAGATGTAATTCGGCTGTGATTTGTTGGGATAGGACAACAGGACGTCATAGGGCACCATCTCCACGGAGTCCAGTCCAAACTCCAGCCACTCTTTCCTGATCTGCTCTGCATATCTCAGATTCTGCTCTGTACCAGCCAGGTGGGGGAGGCGTGTTAATTTCCTGTGGAGAGGATGTAAACAATTAGGCACAGGGCTAGCAGGCGCTTACAGAATGAAAATGTTGTCTATTGGCCAGAGAGCACTCAGTTTGAATGTCCAGAATGGCTGGGGAAAGTGAGAGCCTCCACTTTTGTTTTGTTTTTTTAGATTTTATTTTTAAAGAATATAATTTAAAAAAAAACGCCAGTTGCAACGCCAAAACAGGCCAGGAGGCGTTAAGTCGTTGGATGGCCAAATGGCCCCTTCACCCCCCTTGCTCGGACCACGCCAGACTTCGAACTCAACCTTAATTTTGATCTCAACTACACCTCTGTTAAGTTTTGTGACTGCATCTAACACGGTTGTGACTCTACTGCGGTGACAAAATCTGTTCACATTCAGACAGAAATATAACAGCCCGGTTGTATGAAAAGGCGTGTAAATAACATGATAATGCGCAAGAAAAAGCGTGTAATAAGAATGTAATTTTTGCTTAAAGCGTGCAATTTTCTCGCCATATAGTCTATACTAACTACAATGTAAATGCAACTGTGTGAATATGCTACACTCAGAGCTAGTGGTATTGAATAAAAAGGGAGAAAGACCGCTTATAGCAGGCGGGCGGGAGTGGAGGTGGCTGGGTCCAACAAACACAGGACTTTCAACCAGGAGACCAATTTTTTGTTTTGTAATTTACATTAGTGGCGTTTCGCATGTGTTCTGTAGTGATGCTTGTGACGTGTTTTCCGTATTGATGTTACGTTGTTTCTGTACGTATTTTACTTACTTTACGTACTTATTTTAAGCCTAACTATGATGTTTTTCCTAAACCTAACTAAGTGGTTTTGTTGCCCCCTGCTGATACTGTACCTTAATGTGTAATATTGACACCTCGGCGAGGCAAAACGTGACACTGACACACTATCCTCTGGTGGACAGGTAGGTCTATTACTTTGGCGTGGTATTGGGTTGAATATAAACAACTGTTAAAGTACTCAAAACCGCTTCTGTGGTCGTTCCTGCTACAGTAAGTGTCTCCAGGACCAGATTTTGCCATGATGACTAACACACAGACACACAGGCTAAAAACAATACCAGTTTCGCGGCATGCAAAAAATGTTGTTCTTCTTGTCTGTCTTCACTTTTACAAAGCATGAGCCACACTGAATGGCCTTTTCACAACATACATGTTGACTTGTCATAGTAGTAACGGGTGTTACTAGTTAGCGATGCCTCTGTCTGTTGTGTTCAAGTCTCCCAGTAACTAAAGAAAAAAGGTCCAAGGCACTCTTCTAGCAAAAAGTTAAAAAGCCTTCAATCAGATGGCTATTTCATTGTGAAATACTAAAAACATAGACAATGATGGCACATTATGAGTGGGGTTACAACCCACACGAATCGGCACAAACAGCCTTCATCAGGATGTAGCCTTCAGCACACAGTTTCCCCTTTAGTAAACATGACTGCAAACAGCTGATACTCTAATTGCAAACACTCATTGTGAAGTCGTGCTTCTCCCAGTAAGTAGTTAAGACAGTAGGACAGTTAGCCAGCATGCACAGTGCCAGGACCCTGAAACTGATGCAGCTGCAAGGAATGATGGCTGACATGATTCATTTGATTATTTAAACCTGTGCTTTTCTAACTGTGACATGTCAAAATGGGAAAGAGACTTGGTCTAGTGAGTGAAGTTTTCTTGAACAAAAAATTCTAGTAAAAAGTTTGTCCCGTTGGTGGAGTTGCTACATGAAAAATTAGGGGATCACCACAGTCTTTAGACTCTACCCTTGTGGGACTGTTTAAGTCAGTACATAGTGTCATGGCAACCATCCAATAGT
The DNA here is from genome assembly GCA_916700995.1 of Hozukius guyotensis. Classification (NCBI taxonomy): domain Eukaryota; kingdom Metazoa; phylum Chordata; class Actinopteri; order Perciformes; family Sebastidae; genus Hozukius; species Hozukius guyotensis. The sequence goes on from CAKALU010021349.1 coordinate 19,259, forward strand.
TATCCAGATATGGACAAAAGTGGTGGACATTCAGATAGCTGTCCTCTTGAACTTTCTTCCTTTCCCATTTACTACCCCATGAGATTTGAAGTAGTTTCTATTCCCTGCTGAAATCTTTGTGAAAAAAGTCCACTGTATACCATCATCATTTGGATTACTTGTACTCTGGGGTGGATTAATGCACAGGCTGGCCTAGGCTGCAGCCTAGTGACCCCGTGTTTACAGGGGCCCCAGATTGGCCAGATTATTTTTAATTATTTGAATGTACTTAAGAGAAAAAAAACAACTTTACCCCTACTGACCTTATAAACTTGGCCCCATGATGTGACCAGGTTCATAAGGTCAATTTGGTTTTCAAACAATACGTCACTACTGGACAGGATAGCGGTAAAATGAAAATATGACCACGGAGCACAAAAACAAAAAAGCACAACTGCTGAAAGAACACCATGACCAAGTGTGCGTGTACATGCCAGTGCTCCCAGAGTGCGTACGTGTGGGCCGTGTAATATTTCTGGCATGCTTTTACACATGGCACTAAATTACTTTTTTTCTGAGTCCGTTAAAGCATGATGAGTAAGGGTGGGGGCCCCATACAAAGAGTAGCCTATGGGGCCCCTAAACCACCTTAATCCGCCACTGCTTGTACTGATGGACAGGAGGAGGTTTAGTGTGTTGATAGTGCTTTTTACCTGAGATGCTCTCTGATCTGGTTGGGCTGCATTTCATCCAGAAACTCCCTCAGATACTTGCTGGAAGTACTTTTGTCTGCATTGTTTGGATGTGTGGGCTTTGCAAACCAGCCTACACACACACACACACACACACACACACACACACACACACACACACACACACATGGAGTTGTGGTTATGGTCAGCATGTGTTAGGCTGCAGGCAGACGTGAAATGTGTCAGAGTAGCGACTAACTAAAGCTCACACACACACACAACAGCGCACCTTCAAGAACTTAAATAGCACTGAGTAGATTTGAGAGTTGATGAGAGTAATTCTGAAGAAATTAACTAAGAAAACAACAAAACTTTATCTCCTCATGTTGTGTATCTATTTATGCTATTTCAGCAACTGCCTTCACTTCCATTTATACACTTGTACTGGTCAACTATCCCATTATTTTCATTGTTATAACACTGTTACATAAGGGACTTTTCATTAACAACAAACACACAAAGCATAGTAGACATCACTTGTGGATTATTTTTTATTATTATCATGTCTTACCTACAATGAATCCCAGCAACAACACAGCTGTCACAACCACAATCCACCCGATCCACCGAATTAACTTGCTCTCCTTTCTCATTTTAAAGCAGTAGGCTTCCACGCATCGACACGACTGAGTCTGCAGGGCACCCTCGCAGAGATAGAGAGTAATTTGTTTAGGCAGTGCACAGTTAGAGCATGGGAGAGCAAGATAGAGAGGGACAGAGAGAGAAAGAGAGAGAAGGACAGAGAGGAGGGGGGTAGGTGACGAGTTCCAGAGGAAATAGCTATCAGCTCTGTCATTAGTGGTGTGTTTGGCCAGTAGACTGTCTTGTGCACCTTGGCCATTCATGTGCTGAGTCAGCATTACTCAACCCGAGACTAGATGGCCAAGAATCCAGCCAAGAATAAGCTGCATGAATAACAATACAGTGCAGAACGGAGTCAAGAGTGAGCCTCTACAGAGTGACACTGAATCAGCAGAAACTCTCTACTCTATGCTAGAATAACAAACGAATGCGTAGTCTTGAAAATGATCAATGGTGATGAAATCCTAAATTGAGACGTGTCCGTACAGGGTAAAATGGGTCACTGAATGTTTTGATGAGGATGAAAATGCATGTGTGTGTCATATGATTCAGTTAGCAGAACATATTTTGGACCAACATGTTAGACAACGCTCTCCACCAACACCAAATGAGGGAATATCTTTCATCAGTAAACTTGATACCAAAGAGACTCGTGGTGGACCAACACCTTAATAACACACTTGATCCATGTGTATACGTTGAAACACCTGGCCTACCTGGCACTAAAATATAGCTGGATATAGAAGGTGGGCAAATTATAGGAAATCATAGCACATCAACACTCTAGCTGTAGAAGCTTATATTCATTATACAATAGTAACAAATTAGACTCATCACATATGTGTGGAAGCCCATTTCTGCCAAGAAAAGAAATGCATGAAAAGTTAGACATGATATAATAGAAATACTCACAGTAACTATTTGGACTTACTCAGTCAAAATTATAAGATGAGTCAAAATTTTGATGTAGTATCTCATAAGTGAGTTAAAATTTAGTAAGACAACCTCTTGACCAGTCCAAATGGACTTCCTATGAATATTTATTTATATCATGCTTAACTTTTCCTGGCAGAACTGGGCTTCCATCTTCCGGATTCATCTGTGCTGGTTTACTGCAGCTTCAGTCGACATAAAGCTGATATATATAAAGTAAGTCAGTCACCAAAACTTCTAATCAACCAACAAAACAGACAATAAACAGCGTTCCAGTTATGTGATTATTATGTGATATTAATGAATCTTACAGACAAAGGTGTGTTAGTAGCCTATAGAATGAGTCAGTTTATTAATGCGAGACCCCCCAGGAAGAAAACATTGTTTTTTCATGCACTTTTCAATTTTTACATTTTGGGCTATTTTGCTTCCATAACATGTCTTCTTTCAGACTAGTGGAAAGAAAACAACCAAAATACATACATAGGTGTTTATTTTACTACTTTGTCTATTAGCGTCTGTAGATTTATCCTAAATTAACACAAGATAATGCCTCATTTGTATATCTAAAAATACATTTTCAGAAAACTTGTAATACAAAACATAATTGTCTCAATATAAGTAATCAACTGGGGAAGTTGCATGGTGATATCAATTAGTTACATTTTCTTTTTTTTTTTTACCTTTTTTTTTTACCTTATTCTTTTGAAATATTATGGATGAATATTATATTATGGTATTTTGCAATACACATCTTTGAATGCTGTTTTCTCAAAATGAGTTGTTTCTCAGACTCTGAGCCAGAAATCTCCACTTCAGTAGCACTTACATACACCAAACTTCCCAGTTTCATTCCTATCTATATTCTTAAGTTTTTTACCGAGGGTTTGTTTATATATCCTTAATAGCCTGATTTATAGAACATTATTTCTAAAAACATGGCGAAAACTGATTTTTTCAATAGCTGTTGACATTATTTCCTGATTTATGGAGTGATACAAAGAAATATCCACAATCCCCTCTGTAAAAACCTTTGAGTCTAATATGTCAACAAAATGAAACAAAATTTTTGAACCTGCCTTTATCCAATGTTCACATTTCTGTTCTGGAAATGTATGCAATTTAGCCCATATTTAATGCTTAATATTAAACTTAGCATTAGATATTGTATCATTTGCATTTACTTGAACATTTCAGAAAACTTGTAATACAAAAAATAATTGCCTTAATGTATGTAATCAACTGGGGAAGTTTCATGGTGATATCTATGATTTTTTACCTTATTCACCTGAGATGTGTTTGGTTCACTTCCATTTCAGTTCAGGACAAAACTCAAGTTACAGCTCTGGTGTATATCACTATATATAATCAGACATATTTTCCCACACTATAAGACATGCGGGCCTTGGTCGTGCTCGACCCCTCTTGGTCCTGTGAACAGCTGTGTGGGGTGGAGGACGACTCTTTCATGCGGTGGGCTGGAGCGTGAAGCGGCGAGGAGGCTCTGCCCTCAGGAATGTGGGGAGGACACAGACCACAGCTCTGCCTCATCCTCAACACGCTGTTTATCTGTAGAGAAAAACTTTCATTACACCAGCATGGGGAGGTTGATTTTCATTTAATTTGAACTGTGTTGTTTGGGTACCTAAGTTCTCCTAAAACTAATGTTGGATTTTATTACTTTTACACGATCAAATTATTCTAAATTATAGAATGTAACAGCAGATTAATATTCTGTGGCGTTTAAGGTACTAGCAGCTGTGTGATTGAATGTGTATGCGTGTATTCGGGTATAATGCAGTTTGACGACCTCTTAAGCTTGATTTATTCTGCATTTTTTTCCAGGCAAGTGGAGTATTACTCTTTTGAAAACAAAGACTAAAACAAATTTTCAGCATTTGAATTTAAAATTCCAATCAGGGGGTTTCAACAGATCCTGCTTATGAAACAAAAGTACTATCACAACAAGTGTCACCAGTGAAGAAACCCAGTGCACTTTGCATCTACAGAAGTCAAAAAGCCTTAAATATTATAGCTACATGTTTAAACCACATGACAAGTTTACCCTGGTGAAGAATATGAATGTTTATGATCCAGAAATCCCAAAGAAAAACCTGGATGAGCATGATGATGACCAAGGACTTTGCTGCCTTTTTTCCTCCATATTTTTTAATCTTTGTACATTACATGGCGTAAAGATTACATGTGATCATTACATGATGTCCTGATGAAGATCCTTGTTGACCGAAACATGGACTAATAAAGCAGAGAAAAGTATGTGCCGCAGCAAGTCATTTTATTTTTAAAAAAGTACATATTGGAGGGGATCTACTCCCAGCAGCACAAACAATTTAGAGAATGTGCATTTTTTCCTCTCCCAAAAGATTACAACCATTTGTGATTGTTGAACCTTTCATTTGAAAACCATGGCCATTAATATGCTGCTATACCAGCCTCCACTCTTTAGGGACGGCTCCAGACAAGCTCTAGGAACATACATGGCTGCAGTGATTTGATTCCTTTCAGCTTGAAGAGTGTTTGCCACTGATGTTGGCTGATAAGACCGGGCCCACAGTTGGTGTTCAACTTTATCCTAAAGATGTAGGATGGGGTTCCAAAAAAACGCAAAACCATTTCTTTATGGACCTGGTTTAGGGCACGAGGGCATTGTTATATTGAAGCAGGAAAAGGCCTTCCCCACACTAAAAATGATTAAACAATCTCATCCCTAAGGTCAGTTAAAAGCTGTTCTGAGTCCACATCCTTTTGGTTATTTGGACTGAGGGGTCATGTAGACACAACTTTACGTCAGTTCTCTTTTCATGTTTTTTCTTCTCCAGCATGTACATCTGTTTGTAATGTCCTTTATTCCAAGCAAAAAATCTCCTCTCATTACAGCTGCAGCTGCATTTCTTATATAAGACACAGGAGGGCGCCGACAGCCCACAGAGATGGCATGTAGTACTTGTCTTGGTGCACTTCTTGTGATGTTCTTAAATTTGCAGTCGGTTTCCACAAAAGATCAAATAATTAATCTACAAATGCATAAAATCTATAGCAATATCACAAATTAACACATATGTCAGAAATAAGCATTATCGCCATTAAAGTTATCGGTTATACTGCTTTTAACACTTTGAGGTCACTTTCTAATGAGGCATCCTTTATACAGATTTAATAAGTTGTAACTATTGGGATTATTATGGTTAATATATAATTTAGTAATGCTCTATGGATCAGTTATAAGATATTAATAAGAACAAATTTGGGGTCAGCAGCTTGTGAAAAACCCCTTTGGCAGGTGTTTACCCTTTAAATTTGATAATAAAGCAGATATAAATGTTGATGATGTATTAATATATGCTTTCACTTTCCAATAAGGCATCAAATCTTCTGTTAGAAATTAATAAGTAATTAATAAAGAGTTTGAATCATCATATCTTCATAGAAAAAAACAAACAATAACAAAAAAGGAAGAAAGATCTAAACAACATCATTTTAAAAATACAACAAGAGTTAAACAACAACAAGAAGAACACAAAATGTGCAGAAAAACCTAACCAAACAGTGGAAAACAATCCAATACAAACAGAAAAAAGAAAATATATCTAAACATATCAAAAGATAATTAGACATCATGAATTAAATGTGATGATAATTTCCTTTTAAAATGTTCTAAGGATAATGAGCTCTTGATAACATGTATTTTGGTGTTCCATATTTGTACACTACGATATCTGTAATTGCAAGTGTTAATAAGATATTAATAAATGGATTTTGGTTCAAATCTTACACTAGAAATAAGTAATCAAAGGTATTTTTCACAACCTGCTATCCCTAAAGTTGTTCTTAATAATTAGTTTGAACTGATCCATAAAGCATTATTATTAATCATTAATAATGCGGTTTATAACCCCTTCATAGGTGCAAGTGCCATTTAAACTATTTATGTAAGTCATCCTGTAGATGAGGGTTATATCCTCCTGAGACCCAGCCCGTTAACATGTGTCCTCTGTAGTGGACATTTTGTCCACATGCATATCCTCTTACTCTTTTGACCTACTCTATCAACCCCTGGTGTATTGTAAAGAGGACATCCTAGGCTTTCCAGTGATATGGCATGTGTGTTTTTTTAATCAAGTTGAATGTATTCTTGGTTTAATATCACTCTACAGCCATAATCTGTTCATTTTTTTAGTCTTTTCACACTGAAATAGTCCTGTAGTCCACTACAGTGGACAATAAAAATAAAGTTTAACAAGCCTAAATTTTTAAGATTTTCTTTTAACCCTAAATAGGAAGGAAATAACAAAAAAAGTAATTGGAAGACACTTTTTTTAACTCGGTTCCCAGGAAGTTATTGTTAGACTATGGTATTAGTTAATGATGTCTAATTATCTTTTGATATGTTTAGATATATTTTCTTTTTTTCTGTACTGTTTTTTTTCTGTATTTCATTGTTTGTATTGGATTGTTTGGTTAGGATTTTTCTGCACATTTTGTGTACTTCTTCTTGTTGTTAATTTTTAAAATTATGTTAGTTTAGATCTTTCTTCCTTTTTTGTTATTGTTTTTTTTCTCCTGACACATTTCTTGTTTTTTTTTTCATTGACTGGATTTTGTGCAGTTTTATATATGTGCAAATAAAAAAAAAAAGTTTTAACTGATCCATAAAGCATTATTATTAATAATTAATAATGCGGTTAGTATCAATTTATAACCCTTTTATAGGTGCAAGTGCCATTTCAACTTTGTATGGAAGTCATTCTGTAGATGAGGGTTATATTGTGAGACTATGGCGCCCTCTAGTGACAGAGAGGAGCAGTGTGCAGCAGTCTTTATTGTTCTCCTGTCTAGTCTGTCTATTTGTTGGTTACCTTTATTCAACCCAAAGTATTTTCTATTCCAGATGTGTTAACCACGCAGCTCACTTCAGGTTCAGACCTGCTGAAAAAGCGACCTGAAACCAGATGAGGAGTGTTTCAGACTTTGTGGGAGGATGAAAAGTGGAGCTGCTGCTCAGAGCAGCCAGCAGGAGTGCAGGAGGGACTGAGCAGTAAGAGTCAGACACCGGCCGGTCTGTGGACGCTGAGACACACTGAGAGACAGACACACGGATAAGACGCAGAGCTGCAGGGAGGACGAGTTTTTACCTCCGAGAGGCTGTCGTGGATAAAGTTTTGGAGCAGCTGCTGAGCCAGTGAAGGCATCATGGTTGTGTCTGTGCGGAGCTGGGTCGCCAACGAGGGAGGAAAGCATCTAATCCTGGTGGGGAGACACTTTTGTCAGAGATTTTTTACATCTGGTCGACTCCACTCTGTTTGTTTTACCTGCAACTACAACTTGCAAATTGTGTTTTGTACAAACTTCCATCCTGAGGAGGCACTAAATGAATTGAGTGTTTGTCAGTGCTCTATAGTGAGTTTAATGTGCTTTATGTGCTGTCTCCATACAGTTACAACCATTATATGCCTTGGATTTATATTTTGAGATGCTTATTTAGGGACAGCCCAACAAAAAACATTAGAGAGGCTGTTTGTTTTACCTGCAACTACAACTTGCAAATTGTGTTTTGTACAAACTTCCATCCTGAGGAGGCACTACATGTCAATCAGTCTGTCAGTGCTCTATAGTGAGTTTATTTTGCTTTATGTGCTGTCTCCATACAACCATTATATGCCATGGATTTATATTTTGCTGAAACATGAGATGCATATTCAGGGACAGCCCAACAAAAAACATTAGGATTTTTTTTTATTTCTACTGTATGTGTTGCTAATGTCTAATAATGAATATAAGGCTGTAGTTAAGACTGTACATCCTGTGTGTGTGTAGATGCTGTGGCTGGGAGCAAACACCTGGCTCTTCCTGAAGACCTTCCTGCTGTACTCCACTGGACAGCAGTATCACTACCTCTACAAGATGCTCGGGGTAAGACCTGACACATTTACATACTGCACACTGCATTTATTATCAATACTTAATACTCAATACTTCTAAAGTTATAATCTGTAATTCAGCTGTAAACAAAAAGTTTGCCCTGCTACCACCCAAATTCAAACTACGGGTTCGTAACATGTTGTCACTTCCAAATAGACGGACAGATGTTCTAAATATTTAGTTATTAAAGTTTTTATGATGCTATCACTTTTTTTTTTTTACATCAATAAATAAGTATACTTTCAATTACAATCATCGAAGAAAGACAAATCTTGTATCTGTAAGTTAAACTCTTCCTTTATTGTATATGTGTGAATATGCTCAAACAATATTACATGGACCATTAAACAACAAAATGTACAGAACACAAGTTGCTATAAGAAGATTTGGTTTGATGTTTAAAATATTAGGTTCATATCATGTTCATTTATTTCCCCATAATTCTCCAAAAGTCACATTGTGGCCTGGGAGGAAGCTTTAATAGTACATAATTTGATCAGCCACTACATTGTTTAAGAAAAAGTGCTTCAGATTCCTAAGCACAGCATAAGTAAGACTTAATAACTGCCACAACATAACCTTATTATATGTACAATATATGCTGATGTCATTTTAACAAGTCACAGTCAGAAAAACACAGCTATTATAACAATACAATAAAGGATGGTTGAATTCAGGGTCACACTGTCATGGCAAGCCATCTTTAATGTTATTAGTAACACATGTGCTTTTCTTACTAATGACAAGTCAAAATGTTTGCTGTGAAAAAGACCTACGCTCGCTGTGTCTGAAATCACTCCCTTTTTTCCTGTGTAGTTACTATATTTAACCTCCGCCATCTATTTGAAGTGTCCGCATGTACGCTACTTTCTGCCAACAATCCCACACTGCAATGTGCTGCTTTTTATAAATGCAAAAAATTACAGCTGCGTCAAACTACACCTGTTAGTTTTGACACAAAATGATTCATAAGTGTCAGAAATCTGAATTTACTACAAACTATTGAGTAAACTATTGAATATCTCTTATAAGGGCAGTAGTGAGCGAGTGAACAAGTGAGTAATTTTAGACACAGCCCTATTGTCAGATGGGCCCTACACACCTGGCTGTGGTCCACTCACACAGGTGTTTTCACTTATTCTGCTTGATTAGATTTCTCCTCAGGACTGTGTTTGTGTGTACACAGTGTGTGATTGTGTACAAAGCGATGAATCTAGTTACAGAACTCATAAAAAAGCAGTTCAGATGGAGGGAAATCAACAATGAGCTTCTTAAAAGCTACATTTCAGGAGTAATAATTGCATCCTCAACAGTGACTAATCACTCGTAGAGAATGCATTTTAAATATTCACTAAATTGGCCCCAAAATTGGTCTTGTGACACTTCTACCAGACCGTAAGTTTTCATCAGTAAAGGGACTAAATCTCTTGTCTTTGAAGAACCATGCTGCTCCTGGCTTCAGAGACTTCTATTTATATCACAGCAGCAGCTTCTGTGATGGATGGTCGACTGTCACATGCAGGTCTAATGAGTCAGAGTTGTGACTTTAAACTCTGTGATTGCAATTACCCACATCTGTGTGTGTGTGTGTGTGTGTGTGTGTTCACAGGTTGGCTGGTCTGTGCTGAGTATAGGGCCGGTGCAATAGTGACATGAGCCTGGGTCGTAGAAATATAATAGGAGTAGAACAGACATTCCAATTCAAATCAACATAGCAGGATGGTCAGAGCCAGGCCATCTTTATATGTACCAACTGTGGTAGTTGTAATGGGCTAACTTCCGTATTTAAACTAAACCGACTTCTTTGGTGACGTTACGAAGCACATTCATCCACCCGCTCTTGTCGCAACGTAGGAAAGCACATTGCTATCGCCAAATGAGTGACAACTTTGTTCAGCTAATTTTCTGGTACCAGTGTAGCATTAAAGCATGGTGGAATTAGCAAACTGAATCAGGAATTCAATTTTGATGCCTGTTGACTCATGTGAGAGTTGGTGTAATTGTTGTCACAAGTTCACGTTGGTGTGTGTGTGTGTGTTTTATGCATGTTTGTGCCAGAGCAAATGCTTCTTGTCTTTGGAGAAAAATCATACAAATGCCACTGACATTACGGTCCAATCACCTCAGACTGTCTAAGCTCAGACACTGCCTGTTGCTCTCCACCAGCCTAATGTTCAAGACCTGTGTTTGGATTATGTCACTGAAGAAAAATACAACATGAGAAATGTGTGTAGTATGAAATAAGAGTAAGATTTGGCAGCGAGCAGCATGTGTGAGCTATTCATGCACTGCCTGTACGGTGAGTGGGAGGCACAGGGGGAGAGAGGGGCAAGTGTGGGCACGCCGCTGGCTCTGACTGAATGCCTCTCTGGAGGGCTTAAGTTTATGTGTGTGTGCACATGCAAGATGGAGATGTATTTCAAAGCTTTAATGCTGCTGAAGGGCATTTAGATTCAACTTCAAAAAGCATCTTATCTCATTCACCTGTATGGTTCAGTGGGTGTGTGCGTGTGTGTGTTAGTGTGTGTTTTGGTTGTTGGGGATGTACAGAAAGCAGGATATCAGATCTCCTGCTTGTGGTTTTGCCGTCAGCTGCCTTTCAGTGGGAAGCTGTGTTGAGTGAATGTGCGTGGGGAGTTTTTAAAGGGTAAAGGTATCAGACTTTTAAGTGGTAACCTTGACTTGCTATATGTAGATTCTCACTTTGACCTGTTTGTGTGCTCCGTTCTTATATTTCAGAAACCATGCAGTGTGCCTTGTACTTTCATCTGTTTCAGTCTGTTGAACTGCAAATTGTGGCTCCTCATGTCCTCGTGGCCTGTAGGTGGATTGTCATTGTCAGCAGCGGCTTAGCGGCTCTCGTTCTTCAGAAGCAGACCCTTAAATTAGCAAAATAAAATGACAAACATTGCCCATAAAATCAGCCCAAAAAACAACCGTTGATAGCCGATATATTCATCAAAAATGCCAAAAAATACTCTTTAAAAAAAAACGTTAAAAGAGGAGGGAGAGTTGAATACCAATACTTTAATAATAAGATTTTTGGGATGGAGTATCTCTTAAAATGTTGGACTACAGTTCCACACATGACCTGTCTCTCTCTCTCTCTCTCTCTCTCTCTGATCAACACACTCACTCACCTTCATCTCTCACACTAGTTATTTGAGTTTCTCAGGGATAATGAGAACAGACGGCACCAGCAGTGCTCAAAGAGGCTGCCAAGAAAATGTTCAGATGTGCTGAGTTACAAGTACATCCAGTGTTTCGGCATGAAAACAGCTTTGATTACTGAGCTGTAGTTTGTGATTCATGAAGTCAGATTACATAGCGTGTCTCTTTCGGTAAATTGCACCCTTATCATCCCGGTGTCAGGTGCTGTATCAGCCAGACAGGATGTTCTAAGATGTAGTAGAAAATGTATCTGTATCTGTATGTATTTATTAATTTGACAGACACTTTTTCCCGAAAATGATGTACAAATGAGGTACAGTCCCTGTGCCTCAATCTACCTACTCTCGGAAGAGGTAGGACGTCAAGTGATTTTTGAAGACATATTGTGAAGATGATTGTTGTGAATGACGAAAGTTCATAAACCTTAATGGGGGAATACAGGTAGGTGGGTGCCATGCTAGCAAGAATCCACAAGAGTTAGTTTATTGTAGAGGTTTTCAAACTGTGAGGCAGAGTTGTAGGGGGATGCAGAAGGAGGGATATGAGGCAAAGATACTCTGTGAGGTGAAAGGCACAGGTATGCTGGTGTTCTAAATACAACTGGAAGTTAGTTACTGTAGTACTGTGGTCCGTTCACCTACACGGTCAGCAGTTACAGCAGCAGTGGCTGTGACACACAGCTCATGGAGGCTATTAAGATACTTAAGCTACTTCTTTTCAGAGTCATAACTCATTCAAATATAAATACTCATAGTATATATCAATACTTAGTCAAAGTCAAATATGAACACACATATTTTTGGATTCAGTGTGACTTAAAATTTTCAAAGAATGCCATTATCATATCGTATAAATGTCCATGAATCAGCATTGAAAAAAAATATTCCTAAAACTCCACAAACCTGAGAATCATGACATTTTTAAGTTTTCTTCAGTATCAATGTACTTCAGTGACAGTTGTGTTGTGTACATCCATGGGTACATTGAAATCCTGTGAACATTTGAAACAAAAAACTCAAATGACTTGCCCACAGTGTCAGCCCCTGCTTTATTGGAGTAGGAAAACACAGAATTACTCAGACATTCATCTGTCTTTGCACCCAACTGGAGAGTCGCTCGTGTAGGAAGCAGTAATAACAATAAACTAATCTTTTATTATAAAACGTACTTTTGAAGTATAATGTGTTTTCTTTTTGATTATCATTTAAAATAGATTCACCTCAGCCATTTGAGATTTTTAAAAGGATATTTTGAATTTCTGTTTTAAACAATTACTAAAGAAGTCTTTGTGTGTCATCATCCTAACAAAACTAAATTAGTGAGGGATAAAGGAGAACGATTATTAGCCCTCATACTGAGAAGGACAAAGATGGTTTTAAATAACCCTGTGTGGCGGGGATGTCATGCCTCAAGCCCTCAGTGTGCACATTGAATAATCCAAATCTGAATAGGAACTGCTCAAAAGTTGTATCTTAATCCGCCAGATCACTTTATATCCGCTGCATCAGGCCTCATTTCAACAACCTGCCTAACAATGTGTGTTTGTTTGTGTGTTTCCCAGCTAGGGCTGTGCATCAGCAGGGCGTCTGCGTCTGTGCTGAACCTGAATTGCAGCTTGGTGCTGTTACCCATGTGTCGCTCTCTGCTCACCTTTGTCCGAGGAACACACACGGTAAGAAAGAGACTGAAGGGAGAGGAAGGAAAGATAGAGGGATGGGAAGAAAGGGGTTATTGAGTTGGAAAAATACATGACTTATGTCACTTTGAATGATATAAAGTTGTTGATTTTTATGTAAAAATGCAAGAAAACAGTTATAATTTTGGTGCATTATTGGTGAAGATATATTGTAAATGTAGGAAGGGGAAGAGCATAAGTTGAAAATTAGTCATGTGCGTTATATTGAATCCTGTGTTATAATGCATACGCTCATGCAGGTATCGAGCAGAGAGACTCGCAGACTGCTGGACAAGAGCAAGACCTTTCATGTGGCATGTGGAGTTTCCATCTGCATCTTCTCTGGTAAAAACTGTCACTAATCACCACAGCTCACATGTCTTCATGTATCACTGTGTGTGTGTGTGTGTGTGTGAAGTGTGGATAAATGGACCTGGGCTGGCTCAGCATTCCTGGCGTACCAGCTGTGATGTCCCTCCAGCTGGTCATGTGTGTTTTTGCTGTCTAGTTGTGTGTGTGTGTGTGTGTGTGTGTGTGTGTGTGTGTATGTGTTGCTGCTCTTGTGAGTCTCCTCTCATGACATCATGGGAGCCTCTAGCAGCTGTGTGTCTGCTGGGTCTCTGCTTTACAGGCTTCTTCCTCTTACTCATTCATATCTTTTTTGGGAAGCCTAGTTTCATATCTGTACAGTAACACGTGACTCTCTTTGTCTCACGAAAAAGACGACCTAAGTCAGCACTAGCCACCTATATACACACAACCACATGCTGTGTGCTTTTCCTCACAGTGATCCAGTCATTGTATAGAAGTCCTGTTGTTGTCTACAAATACCAAGCAGATTTCCGCAGCCTCTAAAAGCTTTAAATTTCATATTGGACCTCTGAATTAAAATGTTCAACAACTTAAAGCATTTCTGCTCCACCAGATAGCATGTAGAGGAAAACAGGATTGATTTGAAAGGGATTCTTCAGCGATTTAGTATGTACTTCCATACAACTTTGGGGGGGAGGGGGGGGGATTTAAAGAGACAGATTAAAAAGGCATGGTCAAAATCGAAGCAGCAGAAGCCAAGATATGATGGCTTTAGTTTCTAGTGTGGGTCAAACTCCAGAAACACTACATCCTACACTTCCCATAATGCTACTCGATCGAGTGTTTCATGGCAAATGCCCATCATGTCTTTATAACACACTTTAAATTTAGAGTTGACAAAGTAGCTCCAGAACCACGAAAATATTATATAATTGAGAAGTAGGCTCGCCCTGACTAGGAAATTGACTTTGACATATAAAATCAGTGGAGTGCCCCTTTAACAATCAAAAAAACAAACATAGCGAGCTGGATTTTTATAAAACTAGATACAAAGAAACAAGACTAAGCCTATTAATCCACGCTACAGCCAAGTTAGCTGCTCTGTGAGGCTGTACAAAATGCTAACATCAGCATGCTAACAATGACAATATTTCAAAGTCCGCAATTCCCTGCATAGAAGTGGCTGCTCTTGAGACGAAGAAGATAAATTTCGCTCCTTTTGTACACGCCCCACAACAGATTCATTTTTTAATTTGGTCCGCTTTAACTTGTGCGTTGTGAAACCGAACAAGACTAAATAGAAAAATAAACCAAAAGTATCAATTTCACTCTGATTCGGATTAGCCAAGCTTGTGAAAGCGCCCTTAGTTTAGCGTGTCAGCATGCTAACATTTGAAATTGTGACGTGCTGATGTAGTGAGATGAACATTTTGTGCCAATCCACCCAAAGTAATTAGGATTCATCCTCTGTGCCAAATTTCATGGCAAACCGTAGTTGTTGAGATATTTCAGTCTGGACCAAAGTGGTGGACCGACCGGCCGACATTTCCATCCACAAAGCCAATAGAAAGACCCGGCATCTGTTCTTCACTATTGTCTTCTGTAAGCTTAAGTCTTATTTCTTCATTGCCATTCACACACATGCACACATCTCTTCCCTTCAGGCAAAGCTCTCATGTTCTAATAGCGGAGTTCCACAGTTCTGAGACAATAAATGACAATGAAGACAGAGAGACCGCAGCAGGGATGGGGGAGAGATACAGACTGAGAGAAGAAAGAAAGAGAGAGAGAGAGGGAGGGAGAGAGGGCGGTGGGAAGCAGTGGGAGTGAGAAAGGATGTGAGTGAGAAAAAAGGACCCTTGTGTCTCATGATTACGCCCTCTAATTCCATCAGCTGTCGAACGGCTGCGTGGTTAGCCTATGATGTCAGGGAGGTGTGTGCGTGTGTGTGTGTGTGTGTGTGTGTGTGTGTGTGTGTGCATGCGACAGTGAGTCAGGAGGATGTTTTGCTGAATTTCTGCTGAATAGACAAAGAAATGTTTGTACGAGTGTCATCGAGCAGTTAATTTTGACCTTTATAATTAAGTGTGTGTATGTGTATGTTTGAGCTGTCCTGTATGTCTGCTGGTGGCTGGACATAAAAATGTGTGTTTTAAATCAGCATTGTGTTTCTCTTTCTCTTCTTCTGTAGTTGTACACGTGTCTGCCCATCTGGTGAATGTGGTCAACTTCAGTGTGAGCTACTCGGACGACTTTCCTGCTCTCAATTTGGCTCGCTACAGAGGAGAGGTGAGACACAAACACATTTGCACTTTATACTTGTGAGGATCCTCATTGACTTGATGCATAGAATATTTTCGCCGGTTTACCTTCCCTCAGACAGCTATACAGTCTATGTTTCTGACGGGGGAACTGAAGCCGTTATCTATGCTCTTGCCAAAGCAACCAGACTCCGTTGAAAAAAACTGAACTGTTACCTTGTTGTGGCAGCGACAGATCAGCAACCCCCGTGTTCTGCGAGGTAAAATTCCATTTCTTTTCAATGGAGTCTGGTGGTTTTGGTGAGAGCGTAGATGGATACAACGGCTTCAGTTCCCCATTGGAAAGGGCTGTCTGACGGTAAGGTAAAGCGGTGAAAATATTCTAAATATAGTGTACACTTTAACTGATATATTTGTTTTAGGTGGGCCTTTCCTTTAGGTGGCTTAAATACGTTTTTCTACCAGCCCCGTCCACAGCAGTACGTTGCTTTGCTCCCGTGTTGGTACTCCTGTCTGTTTCTCCAAAACAGGGGGAGTGCCGACTGCCATCTACTGTAGATAATACACTGACTATTGATAAGTACCTCATGCAACCCCACTTCAAAACACCCGAACTATCCGAGGTATGCTTGAAACAAACTACGTTATGCTTGAAACACGTCGTCCAAACACTCTCCTCAAGGGCATCCGTGGTGTTTCACTCAGTTTCACACAAGAAAAGTGACGAAAGTATTTGTTTGAAGAATGAAAAATAGAGAGAGAACCGAGAAGGAAGCATCAATCCTGCACCTCACCTCTGCACAACTGGTCAAGCGCTGCATAAAGTTAAATTTTTTTTTTTTTTTTGTGTTTCCTTCCCAGGATCCCAAGCTGATAATTTTGACCACAAGTAAGAAGAACTACTCTTTCTTATACAGTATTGTGTAAAGACCAGATGTGTGTGTATGCATGTGTATGCTGGTATTTTTTTACTTGTAGCAATAAAGGTGGTAAATGTGTTGCAGATTAGAGTGGCTTTATGCCAATAGGAGAGGAGGTCATGCTGTGTTTAGTCCTCTTTTTCTCTTCTCTGTATTTTTGCTGCTTTAGTGGGTAAAATAAGTCATGTAGAAAAAACGGGATTGCTTGCTAACTGTTAAACTGTTTACTTTTTAAATTGAATTATGTGGGAATATCATAGTGAGCAGATATCTTCACTTACATGTGTCTCCCATGTATGTGTTGTGGGATGTTACATGTAACCTGACTTTGTGTCTCCGCTTTCTAATTGGCTGCTTCTCTTCAGTCCCAGGAATCACGGGCGTCCTCTTGGCTCTCATCCTCTTCCTGATGTTCACATCCTCCTCCTACTGCGTACGGTAGGTCAGCCAAACCACCTTTTGTAAAAGTTTCCTAAAGCCTAAAGGTCACTCTTTAAGTGTGTAAAGTCATCTCAATGATGTTCGTGGGTTGTGCATGCGAGAGAGAAAACATTTTGGTTTGTACAGAAGGGTATACTTTAAGAAAACAAACATGAAAGAAGTTGCAGTAAAAGAGGACGAATACAGGGTTTGATGATGTTCATTGTTTGGCGTGTTTATGGGGGGGGGGTCGTTGTGTGTAATGACCCCTTTAATATTGACCTCTGATGTCCTGCTTACTCAGGCTCTCTGAGCTGCGAGTCTGTGCGTCTGGTCCTGAACAAACTCTGTTCTCGCTTTCTTCTTTTGTTGTCTCTGCTCTTTTTGTGTCTCTCGTTCTCTTGTTTCCTTATATCACGTTACAATGTCATTATTCCTCATTTACATCTATTTTGGGTGGTTATCTCTCTTTTAAAATATCCTCTGTGTTTTAAAAGTAAGAGTTTCTTTGAAAATAATCATATATGTTGTTTTTTCAGGTTGTCCAAATATGAGATCTTCTGGTACACACACAACCTGTTCATCATTTTCTACATCATCCTCATGGTGCACATGGTCGGGTAGGTTTGGGGGCTAAGCACTAAATCCAGTGTGTGCTTGTACGTGAATTTATCTCTGCATGATCCGGTCAGTATTTCTGCACTGTTGGTACAGATTGTCTCCCTCTCAAACACTTCCTCCAGAACAAGACAAGACAAGATATGAAAGTCAACAAATATTAGAGACTCCCACTGACAGCTGGAGATATCTCTAAGTTTCTATCGACAAATTTAGACTCACTGACAATATGACAGCTTTTCAGGAAACCATGCAACTTATTACTGACTATCTTCATTTAAAAAAATGTCATGTTATTGACTTATTCAACATGAAATATCATGTAAATTACTCAACAAGTTCTTGTTCTGACAAAATGAAAGTGAAGTTTATCATGGGAAATGAGGGTGCAGGAATTTCTTACTTACCTCCACTGACAGTCGTTCAACTGTAGAACCAGGGTTTGCTTGTATATGCCTCTTCTCTTTTTGCAATGTTATGTTGTGTTATATTTAGTGTGGTTGAGTTATATTACACTAACTAACAGCCTGCAGCTATACTTTTAAGCCTATGTCAAATGGCAGTTTGTTTTTAATATTTTCTTGATAGTGATTTCTTTTTAGGTCACATTTGTGGTCACAGGCTGAACACAAAAAAATACTCAAACACACTTACTTTACAGGCAAGTTTCCAGTGCACATGATCTGCATGCCTTGGACATAGGGCAGGGCAACATGACGATGTATATCGTCAAAACAATTTTTCTATATCGTTTCTATCATGATATAGGCCAGGCCTATATCTATTTTAGGGCTATCAATCGATTGAAATATTTAATTGTGATTAATCGCATGATTGTCCATAGCTAATCACAATTAATCACAAATTAATCAGACATTTTTTATCTGTTCAAAATGTACATTAAAGGGAGATTTGTCAAGTATTTAATACGCTTATCAACATGGGAATGGGCAAATATGCTTGCTTTATACAAATAACTAATGTCCAGAAACCCACACATTTAGCATTTAGAAAAAAAAAAGCTCAAATCATAACATGGCAAACTCAAGCTCAACAGGCAACAACAGCTGTCAGTGTGCTGACTTGACTGTGACTTGACTTGTCTCCTTGTAAAGGGGAGACTCGTGGGTACCCATAGAACCCATTTTCATTCACATGTCTTGAGGTCAGAGGTCAAGGGACCCCTTTGAAAATGGCCATGCCAGTTTTTCCTCGCCAAAATTTAGCGCAAGTTTGGAGCATTATTTAGCCTCCTTCCCAACTAGCTAGTATGACATGGTTGGCACCAATGGATCAAAATGCTCCCATTGGATAATGTGAACATTCATATGTAGTTTATTGTCTTTTTCAATAACCATACCTCAGAAATCCTAAATATCACTAAGATAACCAAACTAACATCACCTTGATATTTGTCTTTTTTTTCAGAGGAGCTCTGAAGTATCAGACAAACATCGAGGCCCACCCTCCTGGCTGCCTCGGGGCTAATCAGAGCAGCACAGAGCAGCAGGGCGAGGAGCTGGAGCAGGGTGAGGATGAAGAGAGGAGATGCGGAGAGGAGGCTCACTTCCAGCCACACTACCCCCAGGTCTGTGAGTGTGTGTGGGCGGTCTATTACGTGTATCTTGTCATTTAAATGTATTTTAGTGCGTGTTGAAGGAAGTGTACAAACCTGTAATAAGTGTGTGTCTGCGTTGTAAGTGTTGTACATGTGTGTTGAGTATTTGGGAGGTGTTGGAGGGAGTCGGTCCTGGTTTATTAGAGGTGCAGTGCTGTAAGGGAGGGGCAGGCATCCTCTTTCTACATCAAGGCCTGTGTTTGTGTGTGTTTCTTCCCGCGTGTGTGATTATGTGTTTGCACGTGGTCGTTAAGCAACGAGCTGGTTCCATAAAATCCCCCTTAAACCCGATTGTGCTCTGCAGGGTTTACTGGAGTTGTGAGCAATTAGTCCCCTACAGGTAACTGCCAACAGAAACAATACGAAACACCACACACTGAGATAGAAAGATGAAGAGATTTGGCATGTGTTCTCATGAATATACTCTCTTTTTGATCCAGAGCCACCTTGTGTTTTCGTAAAACAAATTGGGAGAATTGAATGACGGCAACTGATACAACATTAGATTCTCAACGCTTCCTGTATCCAGGCTAACGCTGCACTCTTCATATCACATATACTGTAATTATGAGCAGCCTAGTGGGAGGCTGATGTTTAAGTCAGTAATGTCGAGGAGGAATCTCTGACAAGTACGATCTGTTCACTTGGCAAAAAGAACTCTTGGAATGGGCATAAATTGTTGGCAAAAGTCACTATCGTTGGCAATTACATCTATTTAAAATCCAGATTTAACACTAATGCAGTTGATTTAGCTAATTAAGACAGACTGCTAATACACTGTCTATTTTTATCTGTTTTCAAATATGTAACACAGTAAAAAATAGCTAATTTCTGCTAAAACATGTTGACAGAAGCTGATGTACTGAAATATTTTGGTAACGTAACTTCATCATTATCAACTTTGAGCTGCTCAGTACAAGAACAGCAAGACTCCATCTTTACCTCAGAGGATATGGTTCATGAAGGCTGTGAGCAGAAATGTACACTTATACATGTTAACATCTCTGCAGGTCTGTGTAAAGAAAGGCGTTATGGGTAACCAATTCTCAACAACATCTTGTGCGGTGCAGCGTGTCAGACAAACGGAGTGGTTGGTCCAACTTCCTGACAGACTTTATAACGTTAATGTTAAACCCAAAATCTGTAGAAGTATGGAAGAAAAATCCCACATGAACGCTCACATACTGTTTGTGTAGAGACCGAGAAGCACGTTCAAGCCTTAAAGGAAAACTATGGTTTGTTACAACTTGGGGTTTATTTTTGTAGCTATGACCATTGTTTTTTTTGGTCATGTTACTGGAACTATGTACTCAGTCACCAAAGTAATAGAGTGGTGCAGGAATGAGTCCTAAAACCCTGAATTGAGTTAGCATTGTAGCACTTCCGGTTCCTTGTCTCGAAGTCAATGGGTTTTAGTTAGATGCCTGAAATAAGGTCTGTGGTTAACACAAGCTTAAAAGATTTTAACGTTTTATTCTACAATACAAAATACATCAGTAAATATCCCACTTGTGAATTTTGTAGCTTTTATGTGTCTTAAAAAAGGCGGTTGCTAACAAGTGGCTAAATGAGACCACTAAACGTCATCATGCTGACTCGTCCGCCTTTACAGCCTCGTTGTGACCGTGGTGTAGTTTGTTTATAGACTAACGTTAGCTTTTTACTCCTGGCGATTGCATTCACACTTAAAAAATCAGAAAGGTGGTGTTCATTTGTGAAGATTATCTTGCTGAACAAAACGTGTAAGTAGCATAAATGTGTGTTTGCCACAGAGCTTATTTTATGCAATTATCAAAAACCAAATGGAAAAATCCCATTGGCTCCAGGGAACCCAGGGCGAAGCTTACTTCCTGGTTGGCCTACAAAAATATGTCATCCCTGCACCACCAACAAACATGACATCAAACTGTCCTTTTGAACTGGTCCAATACCTTTTTATATGATTAAATGTTTGAAAGTCTGTGTTTCTCTTTGTGTATTTGCAGACATGGCTCTGGGTGTCTGGTCCTCTCTGTCTTTACTGCGCCGAACGCCTCTTCCGCTACATCCGGAGCAGCGACCCTGTTACCATAGTGACAGTCATCAGGCACCCCTGTGATGTCATCGAGTTGCGCATGCTGAAGAAGAACTTCAGAGCTCGTCCTGGACAGGTGAGAAGACATGATATTTAATCTCAAAACATTTTGTTTTCGTTACATCTCAGTTGTATTTTATCACTTTGCTATTTATTTAATCTAATGATGTTTTTGTTGAGAATATAATTTCATCTGAAGGGTGGTTCTTAAGTCAAAAGCTTCATCTGATTCTTTCTTCTGTGCTTCCAACTTTGTTTCTCTCCACATGCTTCCTCTCTAATCCTCTCTTTCTCTCCCCCTCCTCTCTCTCTCTCTCTTTCTCTCCATCTCTTCCCTCTCTTTCTCAGTATATTGCTCTTAACTGTCCAGGTGTCTCTTCATTTGAGAACCATCCCTTCACGCTCACAACGGTAAGACTTTCTGCAACACATTCCTCACTCATGACACAATGCAAACACATGCGTCTATGTATACACACACACACACACACACACACACACACACTTGTGTTTTTACAGTTTCTTAAACTTTCTTTCCCCCCTGGCAAAGAACATGCAGTTCTTTGTCTCTCTCAACATCCCGCCCTCCTCCTCTGCTGCTGGCTGGCACTTTGAGTGACAGCTGGGCCGTCCAGTAATATTCTGTTTCACAGTATTTGTTGATGCTTTCAGATTTAGTCCAGATTGTATGAGACAAATGCAGAAGACAGACAAACAACTTTCTGTTTAGTCAGCATACAGGAATGGACACACACACTCACAAATAGAGACACACACACACACACACACACACACATCAGTATGTGCATGCCCATGCCTGGAGTGTTATGGAGCTTTGAGGAGGAGGGCAGGGAATCACACTGACAGAGAGCAGACAGACCCCTGAGGCTAGTAACGCTGTCTGCCAACAGGAAGGCTGTGTGTGTCCGTGTGTGTTTGTGTGTGTGTGTGTGCATTGTTAAATTTAATGAAAAGAGTTCTATGCTATGTACTGTTGCACTGGGTTGTGTGTGTGCATGTCTGTGTCTTTGTGTTAGTTGCACGTGTATATGAGTGTTTTCTTGTACTTTCCAACAACTGTGTGTGTTGTGTATGGGTGTGTGTGTGTGTGTTTTGTTGTGACTCACTGTCTGCTCTCAAACTCCACGCAGTGTCCCACAGACAAGAAGGAAACTTTTGGCATCCATCTTCGAGTCGTGGGAGACTGGACTGGTGGGTGCACACACGCACGCACGCACGCACGCACGCACGCACGCACGCACGCACACACACACACACACACACACACACACATGACTAGGCTTACATGTGCAGAAACACACAGATAAAAGGACAGACAAATAGACCCACACGCACACATTTTCGGTTCCCTATCAGAGTTGACAGAATGGAAGTCGTTTTGTTTTGTCCCGTCTCTCTGGGGAGGAGGCATTTCCGAAAAACTAAATCTTTTTTGTGTGTCAGTGTTCCTCTCTCACTATTTGTGTATGCATGGTTCCTACAGTTTTATTGTCTGGCTGGAAAATTGTATTTGCCATGAGTGCACACTCACACAATACACAGTTAATTAACATTGACAGAGCTTGTAGGATTTCAGCTAAGGAGCTGGAAATCACTAGATCTTTTTTGATTGTTTTTTTACTTTCAACACTTGCTGTGTTAAAGGCACAAGCACTTTACACGCACATACAGTATGTCAGGTTAAAGGAAAAATCAATGTCAAAAACACTATCCTCTATCTTACACTTTTTAATTTGACTGCATCAGTTGCATTGGCGTGCAGCAGACTCAAAAGGGACTCACTTCTAGAGGAAGCCGTGGCCTTTGGGAGCGTGCGACATATGCAACAACATGTACACTCGTTTCCACTTGCTACTGTACATATCCCCACACACACGCACACACACACACTCTCTCTCAGAACACAGGAAGGGAAGTGGGTTTGTTTGTGTTGGCCCCTTAATCGGCCATGACCACATGTTGTAAGGAAAAATTGGAAAGCATTGAGTTTGAATGTATAAAACAGATCTAAATGTGGCAACATTTGTACAGTCATGTTAGCATGACAATCTTTATGACACTGTCCATTCTTAAACAGTTAGATCAGTGGATGAAATAATGGGAAATGCAAATCCTCTCCTCTCCTCTCCTCTCCTCTTCTCAGAGCGGTTCACACAGCTGTTACTTCCTGAACCAAGAACGGACTTGGAGATCCTTCCCACGGTGCAACAGAGGAGATACCCCAAGTACGTTTCTGTGTGTGTGTGTGATGTGGCTGACATGATTTCTCATGAAGGCTCAGAATCACAGAGGGGTCAGAGGTTTTGACCTCCAGACCTCTGACCCTGTGCTCTTCCTGCTCTGTGTTCGAAAGGGAGAGATATGCAGAGATAGAGACGGAGATGAGTTGGTTTTGTGACAGTGAACCAGAGCTAAACAAACCATGAAACCCCCCAACAACCCCTCCCTCTGTTAAGTGGGCTGAGGTGTACGCCAATGCCCACTTATGGTCAGAAAGGTTATGGTTAATTTCTATTTGCTGGTATAGTACAGCTAGTGTACATGCATATTTTGTTTCACCCTGTTCCGTTCCATCTAAAAAAATTACGTTAGCAAGTTCCCAGTGATATATAATGACACAACTACATCAATGAGCGTTTGAGCAACACTTCCACGGTGACTCGCTAACAATGTAGTTTCCCTGCTTGGCCGTGTGGTTGCTTTTGTAGCTCGTAGTGTGAACATAGCTTAACACTGGATACATTTCAGTTTATTTCAAAATTAAGATTTTTTTCAAGATAATCAATAAAAGCAGTACTAACTATTTTAGACGTTGCATGTTCTTTTTTTTACCCACCAATAAAGTGGTGGGTAAAATTAGTACAGGTGATATTACTCAACACTGAACTACCCTAAAATGCAGTCAGACATTTAGGAAAATATGCAGTTTCTGCAATATTGATACCAGTTTCATTTCCGTTATTGAAATAGATTAAAAAAATGTTTAGCCTAGCTTAGCACAAAGGTGGAAACGGGGGGAAACTGCAAGCCAAGCTACATCAAAAGCGGAAAAATTGGCTTTCCAATAGCTGCAAAACTGTCAAACCGACATTTAAATTTTTTGAATAAAAAGTTCTCCAAAGTGTTACTGAGAACAATGCTTGTGATTACGTTGTGACAGTAACACTCAGCCATGCCTCACTCGGCCCTGTGGTGGGTGTTGGGATGTGTAAAGGCTGTTGTAGCGTTACCAACCATTTTCTGGGTCCAGTTTTGAGTTTCACGTGTAGTATTGTCTTAGCATATTTGGGTATACTTTCTTAATGCAGAGAAATGTTTGGGTTGTGTGTGTGTGTTTTCAATGACATAAGTGTTTGAGCAGCTGTTATAGAGATGAAGGGTGTGTGTGTGTTTGGGGGCTCCAGACTGTGGGATTTCAAATGCAGGATGTTTATATGCTTATGTGTGATTGACTCTGAGGGGAAAGTATAAATATATGTGTGTATATTTGTCCAGTTTCTTGGCTAATTTGTGTTTTTTCCGCTCTGTATGTTCAGGCTTTACGTGGATGGTCCCTTTGGAAGTCCATCAGAGGAAGTGTTCAACTACGACGTCAGTGTTTGTGTCGCGGGTGGAATAGGAGTCACGCCGTTCGCCTGCGTGCTGCATGCTCTACTGTGAGTTATGAAAAAAAAACATACAAACATCACAGACTGACTAATGATGAACAATTGGAGCAAGCATTAATATGTTTCTTTATTTCCTCCTTCCCTCCTCCCTGCTGTACACCCAGTGACGGCTGGACGGGTTGCAGGTTGCAGAGGTTGTACTTTGTGTGGGTCTGCAGGGAGCTCCATTCTTTCTACTGGTTTGCGGAGCTGCTGTGTGCCCTTCATCACAAGGTCAGGACAAAGTCTGCGTTGATTAAAACGTGGGAGCTAAATTGGGGTTCATAACATTCAGAGTTTGGTAATTGTTTGACCAGCATCCAGTGTTATTGTGTGCATGAATGTTAGCAGTGGGTCAGGAGATTCACTTTCTGAAAAGACTTAAGAAGTTGTTTGGCATTTTTAACTGAGCCAATGCCCCTAAAAATTTACTAGCAAAGATAATTTACTTGCCACAGGCTAGTGGGACTAGCAACCATTCCATTCCTGTGTGTGTTTGCTCTCAATCTGGTCAAAGAAAGTTTTCCGGCCGGAGTTTAAGAGGAAGGGGAAGGTCAGAGGTTAAAGACGAAGAAAATGAGCAGGGGATCAGTTACTGTGGCACCTGTGCTTTTAAAGTAGAGCTGCAAGGATTAATCGATTAGTTGTCAACTATTAAATTAATCGTTTGAGTAATTTTTAAAGAAAAAAACGTCAAAATTCTCTGATTCCAGCTTGTTAAATGTGAATATTTTCTGGTTTCTTTACTCCGCTATGACAGTAAACTTAATATCTTTGAGTTGTAGACAAAACAAGACATTTGAGGACGTCATCTTGGGCTTTGGGAAACACTGATCAACATTTCTCACCATTTTCTGACATTTTATAGACCAAACAACTCATCCATTAATCGAGAGAATAATCAACAGATTAAAATAATTTTTAATTGCAGCCCTATTTTAAAGTCTCATTACAGTAAAACAAAGTTTATGTAGAAATATGGTTTGGTCAAATATAATCACTTATAAGGTATTAACCTCTGCATATCTCTGTCAATTATTTGATTTTTGCAAATAACTTCTTTATATGCATACTGAAACAGTCAGCAGTGCGGAGAATAGTTTTTTTTAAAACAATATAAATGTAAAAGTTGTAGGTTTTTACAGTGATATGGATAAACAGACTATTATCAGATTTATTGTATTGATCGCCATCTTGTGGCTGTTAGTAATTTCACCTCTCCTTTTTCAGAGAAACCTAAGGAATAAATGTTGCATTTTATCCTAAATATATATTTGTTGAATTAGACCTAATGCATCACAGCACCACTAATACACTGAACTTTCCATGTCTGTGTTTCTCCTTTAGCTTTGGCAGGAAAATAGACCGGACTACTTTAATCTGAAACTGTACGTCAGTCAGACAGACAACCTGCAGGTAGGTGTGACACACACGCACAGTCTATCTTTTTATGTTCATCTTTTCATTTCATTGTCTGTTCACTCATTCATCTCTTCATCGATCCGTTGTTTGTCAGGCTTTAAAAGCCTAACCCACTAGAGGGCAGTAGATGACAGAGAGAAGGTAAAAGTCATTTCTTGAGTTAACTGTCTATCTGTTGCCGTCTGTTCTCTCTCTCTGAACTACACAGTATTTATTTTTGAGTCAAATTGTTTCAGCGGGAGCACTTTTATAGTAATCCACTTGTTTCAAACTCTCTCCACCTTTTCTTGCTGTGGCAAACAGCTATTAGAGACCATGAATTGGAGACCTCATGTTGACAAAAATGATTACTCGTCCCAGTTTCTGTAAAGATACACAACACGGCCACAGAGAGCAGTAAAACAATACCTATAAAAAACGATATCATTGATTTTATCAATTTTTTGGGCATATTTTTGATCATACCGTAAATAGCTGCTAATATTTGTATTCTTATTAAATGATTCATGTCGTTGAGATCAAGCCAAACCTGATAATCTATTTAAAATGTCAGGCCTATGTGGATGTAATAGAACAGTAGTACATTTTTCTATTCTTTTTTTTTTTAAATCATGCTTTTTATTGTTTCCTTAAGAAACAATACTACAACCTAAACCACAACAAATAAAATAATATGTACATATGCTAACAGATAGTAACTGTAAATTGTAATACAAAGTTTTCAAAAACAAGGAAGTAGAAAAAAATGTAATAATAAAATATTATTATTATTATTATTATTATTATTATTGTTGTTGTTGTTGTTGTTGTTGTTGTTGTTGTTGTTGTTGTTGTTATTATTAATAATAATAATAATAATAATAATAATAAGTTAGCATATACAAATAAAAATGGATAAATAAAAATATAAAATAAATTAAGAATGATTAGGTTTTTTTTACCATTCAAAAATCCAGCAGTAATATATTCTTGTGTTGCTGACTACCTATGTTTTTGGTCATGTGACTTACTTAAAACAACTCCTCGTTAGCAACTCCTCCTGCGAGGGAACTATGCAAAACACTCCAGGTAGTGTTTTTGTCCATGTTTATGTTTCATGCTCTTGATTTGGGAGGGTTCCAGCTTTTACTCTGCTCAAACACACAGCTTTATTGATCTTAGTTTGTAAGACAGGCAGGAAATGAGATAACACTATTGGGTGTATAAAGATCGTGACCCATATCAGAGCTGCTCTGTGAAAAAGGATTGACGCAGGTGATTAACTGCTCGACCAAAAAGACAGTGACATGACGCTTGGCCTGACCTTTGTCTCACACTCATGTCCTGTGGAAATGGCACGAGATATAGTGAGTTCATTGGATTGTCAGTCAACACACAAGCTGAACCAGCAAGCTAAAAAGTTCAAGTGTTCGGCGTTTATATTGTAGATGGATAATGCAATGTGCTTTAAATATAAACATAGTAACCTATTTATGGAGAGTAAAACAACATTGTCTTCTGCCACTTACACAATACATAAAATAATACTTTGCAACATACAGGAGCTCAGATGAATGTAATGTACCTGGTGGCTGATGGACCTTTCAGGAAAATTGAAATAGCTCAATTGTAAAGTGTGACAAGGTCCAATATATCAGTAGCTAACTTGTCTGATACACAAACAACCCATGCAGCTCATTATTTTTACTTGATCCCAGCTCATCAGTCCCTGAATTGGCTTTGCTTTGCTGATAACTGCCCACAGCTGTTTGCACTACGGATAACATTTAATGACCCTTAAACTAGAGAGCACAGGCTGCTACAGTTTGTAGGCTTGCAGGAGAAAGCAAGAGAAGAGGAGAAACTAAAGGCAGAGGAAGACGGAGAACCTGTTGTAATGACAGACTGGGATCTTTTAACCTATAGATGTCAACAGTGCTTTTCTGATAAAAAAAAGATTTTATGTGTCATCCATGTGCTGCTGCGTTGGTCAGATGTCTCTAGTAAAGGAGATATGAAATGTATCAAGAATTATAATGTTCCTCCGTTACTGCTGGATTTACACATCCAACTATTTACTTAAAAGCGTAATCAACTTAAAAAGTGTTGTGTTGACAGCTTGTTTCTGCTACCCTGAAATGACCAAATCAAATCAGTTATTGCAATATAAAAACTAGGATGTTTTTGTTATCTACCTTATTTTCCAGAGCATGTCTGAGGAGAAGTACCGCCCGCTCACCTCGAGACTACTGGTTGGTCGACCCAAGTGGAAGTTACTGTTTGATGAGATTGGGAAGACCAATAAGCAGTGAGTAGAGTGTGGGTGCACTCCTTTTCATACATCTGGGGCACAATCCGGCGAGAAGGGATGATGAGCGGCGAGGGAGGAGCTTACCTCTTAAATGGAGGGGAAAACATTTGTCCGCAGGAGGAGTCATCACTGTAAACAAAGCATGGATCTGTCAGAGCGATCAAGGTTTATTGTGTCATTGTTGACGAGATAATGACGCCACAGAGACAAAATGATACCAACAATCACCTGCGGACTGCTCTGCTGTATGTTAAGTAGCCTATATACCGACTTTATTCATCAGTTTAAGATTGCATTGTTATTGGCATCAAGATTTACCATATTTATATCAGCCATGTGATCGAGGTAGACGTACACGCCGCTTTCGCCGCTTGAATTGAACGGGGCATCCAGTGAATGTACCGGCTAATAAGGCTTTTAAATGGTGAGCAGACTTCGCCTGCTCTGTGCACCGCAGGCGTGGTAATGGCGCAGACCCAGTGAATGTCCAGGGGTGGAGTATGAATCCAGTGTTATTACATCTATTAACTCTTTCTCTCTCTGTGGTTTCAGTAAGCGAGTCGGGGTTTTCTGCTGTGGACCGAAGGGCATCTCCAGGACTCTCCACAGACTGTGTAACTTATCCCGATCCTCTGGAACAACCTTTGAATTCAACAAGGAATCCTTCAGCTGATCGAAAATCCGAACTGGTCCTACACTTCAACCTCACTGAAAACAACAGCAACTTTTCCATTTGACATATGAATATTCACAGGCTATATTATTATTTCATATGCATCCCCGCCCGTGGTCAGAAAAAGGCCCAGCAGGACATGACGTTAACATGCAGCATGAGGACTGTTCCTCTACAGACCAGCCCGACCCCCAACTGACTGCTCTAACCTCTGAGGAAAAGTGAAGAGAGCAGCTCACTGCTGTTCGGATTCTCCACTCATGATGCTCTGTGTTTGTAAAGTTGCGGTTGGATTTCGTCTTTTCCCTGACACACCCCTCTGTGGAGTAAATAAGTTTTCTCATGCTGAAGACCTGCAATTCCACGACGACAAACACAAGATAATGATTTTAAAGGAGAGGGAATTCATCTTTCAGGTCATCGTGGCTGAAACATCACACAGGGACCAGACAAGAAACAGCTGACTTAAATAACCAGAGAGGTGGAACCACGTGGGCAAATCAGTTGTGGTAACCAATAGAGAGGTGAAATCCCTCCCCTTCCGGTGTCCCCCAATGGACCTTATTTTGAATAAAATATATACAATAGTCAACGGCGAGAGACAAATAATTTTTTGATCCCGTTTGAATTGCGCCATGAATCACACATATGATGTTTGTCAATCCAAAACATAATTTTGCAAGTCAAGAAAGTCTTTGTCGTAGATTTGTCGTAGTATTGTTTAGTTTTGTATGAAATCGCTCAGTGAACTACATCTCTCGTCTCGCACAATATATGTCATATAACTTAGCTACGTATGTTCCACGCACAAATGACACGTTATCTTACCTGATGCGTTTTATCCAGCGACTCCTGCTCTTTTTATCAGCCGGGAAGCAAAAGAACAAGCGAGACCTGTTGCTGGTTTGAGTACATCCCAGTACGAAACACACAGGCATTGTAGCTTCAGCGAGAGAGACGTCACTTAACGACTTTTGGGTGTGTAGTCTTTCTAATTACGTATTTTCACTGTCACAATTTTACCAGTTTTGCAAAATTATCTTTTAAATTGACAAACATTGTGTGTGTGATTCATGGCGCAATTCAAATGGGATCAAAAAATGATTTGTCTCTTGCCGTTGACTACCGTACATATTTTTCCCAAAATAAGATCCTGTGGTGGTCGACCGGAAGGGGCGGGACATCGCCTCTCTATAACTAGTTTAGTGCCAAATGTAATTTAACCTTTACTTGACTCTAAACTGGCACCCAACAAGCTCTATCAACCAAAAAGTGTCTGTATGTCTAACTCATGGACGCCGGATTTGTAGACAGCCTGAAGGGAAATGTCGCTTTAGAGTCCCACCTCGGAGAACAAACACTTCCTGTGTCTGAGCTTAGAGACAATAACTAAGCATTTGATTGGTCTGTGAGACTGTCACTCATCAGAGGAAAGCAGTGGAACCAAAAGGACATAAAACGGACACTTGATTCAGTCTTTGTTTTCATTTTGTTTTTTATCAGTTTGCTGTTCATGTATGTTTATCAAAGATCTGTCTTATACAGAGCAAACCTACACTACACCGCAAGCCAGTATTCTTAGTTAGTTGTTTTTTAAATTTATTTATACTGTTTAAAGTTATTTGATGTTATGTGAAAAACTTCTGCAGGGCTTTGGCAATTTCTCAACAAAGTAAGAGTCTGTCATTATTTTTTTTTTTACATATCTCCAGAAAGTCAAGAAGTTACTGATAAAAAGAAATGAGGATACTGGCGAATTAATAACAATCTATTTGTATGTTTAATACTACATTTGTAGTAGTTTGTTATGTTTTAAAGTCTAGAATTTTTTTAAAAAAAATGTGCCAAAACTGGAAACACCAGGTTTCTGCAGAGAATCAACATCTTGATATTTTTTATATTTATGATTTTGTGACTGAAACAACCATATTATCTCAAATTGTAATTAGCAACCATGTATTTAGCATTTGGAATTTAAATATATTTAAATGTTAAATTGTCTATTTTCAGGATTGTCCTCTTTTTTAAAGAACAAGACAAAGTCTGAAATAAAAGAGATTTTCTATTTATTATATATTGTTTACTTGCACATAGTAAGTGGGAAAATATTTACTATTTCCGATCCTGGCACAATTAACGATATTATCCTAAATATATAATTCATAGTCACAAGCATATACTTAAGAAACAACATCATTTTATCAAACAATATCGACTGTTTAGCGTTTAACTAGACCTACTTTAGTTCTGTAATCTGCTAAGCTATTTCTATGTTTCTATATGAACTTGATACGTCAGTGATAATGGGAAGTAGCCATGAATTACTTAATATACAAACTGGCAACAAACAAATGTGTGTAGTCAGCATTCCTGCATGACCAACAGATGACAAAAACAATCACAGAGAAAAAATGGATCTGATTTGTCTGATTTTAATGCAGCTTGTACAAACTCATGATTCATGTTTGTTATCATGATGCCACCTTCATTTTCTTTGCTTGTGAAAGATCACAGTCCTTTAGCACCAGCGCTAACGCACGAGAGAGAGCGTGTTTGAGAGTTGTGTCAGTGATTTCACTTCTGTAAAACAGTTTCACACTCAAAGGCACTTATATTGTCTATGATGAACTGTTTAAAATGAAGGAAATCTGTAAATGGTCGTACTTGGCCATTCTAACCTTTACATATTCACAACAGAGGGATACATATACTCTGTGAAGACCCTTTTTCTGAGGAAAGGTTCTCTGTTACTATAATGCATTTTTACTAATGAAGAGAAAGAGGTAATTTGGAAGCAGTGACTTTAATTTTCATTCTGACACGGATTTATTCAGTGTGAGGGGGCAAATTATGTGACTTTTACAACCCGAGCAGTCACTACAGCTACGGTACTTCAGACCTGACCTCACTTTAAATGACCTTTCCTTGAGCTACAGTCAATTTAGTTGAGTAAACTTACAATATATACATACAGCATGTGTCTTGTAAACAGAACCACAGTTAAATAGAGTACCAAAGAATGCAATAATAAATTATGTAATAATTATAATTATGTAACAGGATGTTCTGTGTTTCAGGTCAATGAGGAAAGTCAAGAAAAAGTTGCCAAAGAAGGAATATCCACATCTGTCAAAGAGACAGTAAAGGTGAGTACTTTCACCTGACACAAGTCACAGTACAAATACTCACAAGACAATACTGTAGTGTAGTGTGTACATCTTTATATTTTCATTTTAACACTGTCACGTGTTGCATTGGATTAATGAACACTTAATGGCTCTGTTTTTGTATGTGTGTCAAACTAAATATTTCCTTTACATATCAGCTGAATGTATAAAATATTAGGGGAATCCATTCTCCATATTCTCCATTTAAATTGTCTCAAACTTTAAAGGGTCAGTTCACCTAAATCCCAAAAAAGATTTCCCATTCACTTCTAGTGATAAGTAGCTGTAACCTTTTTTTATTGAGATATCTACCACTGTATCCTGTCACTAACCAAATACACTGGAGGTGAAAATTTGTTTTTTGTTGCCTAAAAAACATAAAAAAACAAACATTTGAAAATGTCTGGAAAAACTAGATGTTTAAAACATAGATAATCAGACGTTTTAAAAGACTTTTTTTTAACCTGTGACAGTGTTTCTTTAAACACATTTACTGATGTTTTCCAATGCTGTTACCACCACAATGAAAATCATGTCACCTGCTCGATACCATTTTAAAATTTGAATAGATTTGAAATCAATAACAATTTCTATCTTGTACCATCTCATTCATTTGCTTCATGAAAGCACCCCTAATAGTGCATTAGCTGTATGTGCAGTATCTGTGTGTGTTACAGAGTAGTCTGATACGAAGATGAACCTTCCTCTGAGCTGCTCTGCAGTAATGGCTGTCTCTCTCCGTAGCTCGGCGTCCTCTTCCTCCTCTGGTTACGCTTCCACTTCCTCCGTGCAACAATAAGCAGCGCGGCGAGGAGTGCAGCGATCGCCGCCCCGAGGAGCCCGGCTCCCAGGAGCCACTGCCAGATCTGCTGGGCCTGCTGGAGGTAGGGCGTCAGGAACTCCTGAACAAACCTCTGGCCTGTAGTGGAGATAATATGATGTTAATGATTTTATATATATATATATGGCATCTTCGCACAGAATGCAGAAGAAATAACTTACAGTAGTTAAATGTCTTATTGCTAAAAATTTTATGTTGATGAATATTTTGTTAAATATAATACATCCACAGAGCCTTTAGAAAGGTGCTGAATAAAAGTATGGCTTTTCCTGAAAAAAATATGATTGTGAATTAATAATTTTTTTTTTAATTTGGCGGGTCCAAAATTAATGTTTTGTTTTTCTCTGTGGAAGATATCTGAAGTTTGGTTCCCACTTCTAACAAGGCTTGCGAGGCAATAGTAAAATAACATTGGTATCACGTATCTCTGTGTCGTCAGTGTGGAAAAAAAACATTTAAATGGCTTAGATTGACGGTAAGTGCCTGACCACGACTTGTTGTGAAGTAAATGCAATGGAACGAGGGAGGGAGAATGAGACATCTAGTGGCTAAATGTTATCAATAGCACCTTTAAATAGGAAACTAAAGTGAGTGGCTTAATGAAAAGTATGCATATAACCATACATCTTATTCTATTTTGTGCTCTCAGTCGCTATCTATTGGTGAAAGATATAAATATATCTGTTTATCTTCTCTGGAACCAACACAGCAATCATAGTTTTCCAGTAAAATCATTGATCATTTAGCGAATCCTTAACAATAGCCCTTTAGAGTAGCCTGCATCTTTTCTGTGCCCATGGTAATGATGCATGTCGCTGTAACCATACTGTAAAACCACAATTACAGTAGAGCAGTTATACTTTTAAGCACACTCATGGTAAAGCTGATTTACTGTAAAACATCATAACTTACAACAGTGTTGCCTGTAAGTTACCGCAAAAATACAAAAAAGTTGTAGAAAAACACTCGTTTATTGTACTGACCAGGGTCCAACAGGTAGGCATACTCAAATCCCAGAGCCTTGTCGGACAGGAAGTAGTCTCCGTTTCTGTAGAGAGGCAGGAAGGGCACCATGTAGTAACCGTCGTTGTGGCCAATGGGGGCATTGGCACGAGGGTAGTTGGTCCGGAGAGGCTGGTGGGCTCTGAGCCAACGCTCAAAGATGCTGGAGGAGACACGGAAGGTACAGAGAGATAACGGGAAGAAAAAGAGGGAGGAGGGGAAGGATGGATAAAGATGGATATAATAAAGAAATGGAGAAATCATATAATGGTAGTATCAAGGAGGTAGGCAATGACATATAGGAAGAAAAAAGAGAGGTGGAAATCTTTAAATATCCTCAAAAGAGACTGTTGCTTTCCATAATAAGATCACATGCACATTTTTAAAAGCTATTATGTTTAAAATATGTTTAAGTTTCATACTCTTAAACGGTGGTATCATTATTCATGAGTGTATTGTCTATATCTTTCTGCAAAAACATTCAAGTAAAAAAAATGTAGGTAGGTGTTTTTATTTACTTTATAAGACAAATAACTTACATTCTTGCAAAAACCTACCAAGATATGTGCAAGACACCATTACTATATCTATTTTTTATCCTCTTTTCTTCCCGTCTAACTATTCTTACACTTCATCTGTATTGGTTTCCTTTTTCCTTCTATACTTTTTCTTTTTTTGCATCTTCCTCCTCTATCTCTTCCCTCTTTCTCATTTCTGACACATGTATGTTTGCGTATCATTACAGAACAAATGTGGTTATTCGCTGCAGTAACAAGAAATGAATAATTGATTTTGTGTAACCATAGCGTGTGCTCTCTTTTCCTGTAGACATGTTTGTGTGCATCACCGTACCTGTCAATGAAAGCATGGTGCAGCAGGAATATGGGGTCGTTGGCTGAACCCTGCACTGAGGACATGGAGCCGTTCATGAAGACGTGCAAGGCGTTGTGCATGGTGCTCTGGCCCGGCACCGCCATGCCTGACGCTGGACTGGCGAAACCTGCAGGACGATGAGAGAGGTATAGAAGTTGACATGTGGGAGAAAGGTGAGTAGATTTCTACTAAATTCACTTAAAATATATTCTCTTAACTACATGTGACGTTTTAACAGAGTTGTATATGAAGGATGTACTCACTTCTAGCATTTCAAGTGTTCTTTCTCACACATTTGAGACACTTTTGATATAACTCAGATAGATGATGTCGAGCACACTGACAAGCAAGTGACTTATTGAGCTTAATAACTGCTGAAGGCTCCTGACTGTGGAAGCAGTCTATTAAAATAGGCTCTTTTTGAGAGGATGCTCGTGGAAAGTGCTTCAAGGTAACTCTGAGTGAGACACTAATGTGGAGTAAAACCTATTAGGCTCAAGCATCAAGGTATTGCTGAGGTTGAAATACTCAGTTATAGTAGGATGGATGTTTTCAGCACCTTTTTGCAAATATTTTCTCAAGTTTGAGTCTGTCTGTTTCTCACTTTTAACAGGTTTACACAAGTGTGTATGTCTGTATTTTATGCTTGCTTCTCTTTGAATGCATGTATATAGACACACACATGATTGTATTTTCTACCCTTGTATGAACTAAATGAGCCAGAACTCATTAGACAGATTAGAGCAAGGATCAGATTCCGGTTCAATGTTTAAACATGGACGTACAGTAATACTAATGTGTTTGTGTGTGTGTGTGTACCACTCCTACCCTCTATGACATTTCTAAAGCTCATATTGGAGAATCGGTCCATAGCTCCCGTCTCGTACTGGGAGAGGCCCACAGTGAAGTCCACATCAGCTGTTGTGGGGAGCCTCTGCACGCGGTTGGTATCATGGTTGCCGGGGTTGCGCAACAGCGGACCCTCGCCGGTGGCGTTACACAACGCCTCTCGGTTGTTGTACTCCTCCGGCTGGGTGCAGATCACCTACACACAGACACAAACACACACACATTTAGTGAGCTACTGTGGTTAAAGAGCCTATAGATGATATTCATGAATCTCCACCCATCCATATGAAGTGCAAACTACTACAAGATTTCTGACAGATTTCTCTGAATAACTCAGAATAAAGTTGCTGTCTTAGATACATTTTCTGGGATGTGGATAAAAAAGCCTCTCAAGTAGGATTTTCACTCTCTCTTTTTTATGTTATCTGGATCACTTGAGGATGAACTTTTGTGTGTTTCCAATCAAATCTCTCATTTCTTTGGATTAAGAGGTTAAACCAGCTTTAGAACAACAGATGCTGGAAATAAAACAAGCCTTTGTTTCTTGGGGAAAGGAATTTTCAGTCTCTTTAACAATGGATAAGAACAACTTGCTCATAGATCTAGTTAGACATGCACTTTTCACTCACACTCGGAGTCAGAGAGAGAAATAATCAAATGTTCTTACCTTCCACGAGGAGAAGACTGAACCAGGGCTGATGAGGTTAGGATTGAGGGGGTTGCGTCCGCCCATCAGAGCATCGGTGCACACCTCACAGGACTGGGCATCCCTCCAGTCCCAGTATGGGATGGTGAAGTTAAAATCTCCCGTCAGCTTCCTTATCTCATTCTCCCAGTGAAGCAGGTAGACTCGGTGCCACGGCAGAAACGCTGCAGATTCATGGGCAAAGTCGATGTCCCTCCATACGTTCCCTGGCCCTCCTAGGAAGGCGTCCCGGGACACGTAGTAGTGAATCCAGACAAAGAGGTCGTAGGTGTTGATGTCGGAGAACATGGGGTTCTCACCGTTTTCACCCATCTCTGCTCTTGTTGCCGTGGAGATCACATAGTCACGGCTGACGGTGTTCTTCGCCAGGTTCAGATAAGAGATGAACTTCTGTTGCTCAGCAGGTGACAAGGTCAGGACGTTCCTGCGCACCGACTCCCTGAACTCAGCACAGTTTGACCCCCAGTAACCAAACCTGCACTCACCACAGTTAACGCCACCATAGTTCCCAGCACAGCGACACGTCCGGTTGAAGAAAGCCAAAGGCCAGCGCTCTCTGTCATCAATCCCACTGTGTGGGTACTGGGGCCCGTGGGGCTCCTCTGAGACCTCCACCTCAGTGCAAAAACCACGACCTGACAGGGCGCCGCAGGCTGAGCGGTCACCGTCCCACACCGGGCAGCACTCTTTGGTCCGTAGCCCCTCTGAGTTGGCACATGGGCGAGGAAATTGGCATAAAGAAGTCCCAATGAGCTGCAGCAGAACTACAGATACATACAAGCTCCTCATGGTGAAAAGTCAGAGACGCTCCAGTCTTAACCACAGTGGGAATATAAGCTCCTGCTGAAGAGATGCCCTCACAGACTGCAGCTGATGAGGTGAGACTCAAAAGCAGCACAGAGGAGTAGATTCACTTCTAGTTAGTAGGCTGCAAGCAGAGAAATACAGGATTGCATCCAAATTTGATCTAAAGACGGCTTCTAGACTTAAAAAGTAAATGTAAAAAATACACTCTTCAGGTATCTGTTTTGATACTAGCAACCAATTACTAACTTACTTGCAGGTTTTTTCTCCCCCTCTATGCTTTCATCTAACCCTCCACCAGACCTCCTTCCACCTCTCTCTTACACCCAGCCAACAGTCTCCTGTTCTCTCCCTACTCATTAAGCCGTTTTAGGGGCCGCCCTCTGACAAAGTGTGTGATCTCACGCACTTAATGAGGCAAACACACACACACATACTCAAGAATGTGCACCCACACTATCACATGCTCAGGATAATATTTGTGATTCCTCTGACATTTTGTCTTGAGACCAGCTGACCTAAGCTCCACAATACCTCAGGCAAAAAAAATAATGTGTGTGTGTTCGCACCACCCCCTACCCTTGGCAAAGACTGGGCCGGTATTTGTGCATGATCAAGTGTGCAGTTGATGTACGGTTGAAACAGAAAAAGTGAGATATTATTATTATTTTATTTTTCATTGCTTTTATCTCTGATTGTATTTTCAATGCTATTATTCCTAAAATCTGTGGTTTTGCCCGGGGACTAAAGATGAAAATTATCATTTCTGGCTAACTCTGGCATATTTTTAGAAATGTTATCAATATGCACTGTCCCTGTCAGGTTTTTCTCCTTTGGTTGAAGGAGTGCTGATCAGTGAATTGTAGTGTTGCATTAGAAATAAGGTAAATATTAGCCTGGGCAACAAATTAAACATATTAAATTACTGCTATATTGAGCCATCATTCAGGCTAAACGTTTAATTATTTTTTAAATAAAGACAAATACAACATTTCCAGTTGGATTCAGCCATGTTTGGCCATGTAAAACACATAATTTGAGTATGATCATTCTCCATTGTTGGCCAGGATATTGGTAGAATACTAATGTTGTTTTGTGTACACAAACCAGCACTGTGCCTGTTATAGTAAGTGTTTGAACACATCAGGTATCTCTAAAGCCTGGCTGTAGCCTGTGTGCACAGCTTATGTTCACATTATACGCTTGATTTATGATTCACAACTTGTGAGGTCATAAATCAAGTCAATAATGTGCATGCTGATGTGGGTTTCAAACTCGTTTCATGCCACATAAAAGAAAATAGGCAGTGGTAGTTTATTATTCTACTACAGAAAGATAAACATGTAAGCAGAAAGTCATGCAGACTCCATCAAACACATTTTCACGTCACAGGTGTTTTACAGTGTTGAGGATCAAATCTGAAACTATAATTTTCCCACTGTAGGAGAAAAAAAGTACACAGTTGAGTGAATGTTGCTGCTCTTCACTTTTGACCTTCCAGTAATGTGTGAGAATGTGAGAAGAGATTTTCCTGGTGGAAATTACAAAAATTGCTCTTCTTCTTCAAGCCATTATTCACAGTATACAGGCTATTATTTCCTTTGTGTTTCTGTGTCTGTAAACACAGAGCTCATGTTCAATCAAGGCTGCCAAGGTATTATGCAAACTAGTCAGCAGTGTTAACAGTTTATTGTTATGGTTAAATATCATGGGGATAAGTGGTCCGAAAAGTACTTTAACTTAAGTAAAAGTATCAATGTCACAATGTAAAAATACTCTGTTACATGTATGACAGTAAGATGTATTTAAAGTAGCCTACAAAAAGTAAAACTATCATACTCATGCAGCAGAATATCCTGTCAGTGTGACACTATACATTATATTAAGGGATTATCATCTCCAATGTACTGAGAATACTAAACTAATGTACAAGTACCCTAAAATTGTACTTATAAGCACAGTAGGCCTATAAATACTGTTTGCGATAATAGGATATATTTAATATAAATGTAGCACACGTATGACAAAGTCACAGAATGCTTTCAGAAACATTTTATTATGCAACAAAATAACAGCCTCTTTTGTGTCCTCATCATCTGTAGCAGCGTGATGATCATCCGCACCAAACAAGAAGAATGTACAATAGTGGAAACTTTGAGGAAGAGAGACAGTGAGAGTCTCCTCTGGTTCAGCAGCCTACAGTCGGGCCCAGGGCACAAAGTCATCTGCGCAAACCTCGGCATCACAAGCCGGTCACATGCTGCCGTAGCCAGGCACGGGGTGCAGCTTATCCTGCTGCAGGAACGCAGTAGAGCGCACATGAATGACCGTCACAGGATAAACCTGTCTGCAGGGCTGCTGCTCTCAGAGGAGCAGACAGTGTGTGTGTGTGTGTGTGTGAGAGAGAGCTTTTCCTTTGAACTTACTGAGAATTTCACCTTCTTTAAAGCTCTCAAGTTACAGCAGCTCACTCCAGTAACTCCTGAATATTTCAACAACCACGTGACATCAAGTAAAGTTTTTCTCATAAATCTCTTCTTCTTCTTCTTCTTCTTTTGTCCCAACCAGACACAAGAGGGCAGCATGACCCGTCTATTGACTGAACCAGAAGAACACCACAGGGCGACTGCCTGCCTGTCACAGCAGCCTGGTTAGAGTTTCCTCCTCATCAGTGGTGATGAGGTATAGGAGATAAGGGAAAACACACTGGTGATCGGACCAGCTGCTGGTGTTTCTTATGGTTATGTGACTTTTTTTCAGTTCACGATGCTCATTCATATTAAAAATCCACCCACCGCCGTGCACAGATGAAAGACAAATCTTCCTGATTTCGACTACAGGGGAGAGACATAATTTGCACATTGTTGCCCGAGGAGATAATTTGTCTCTTTGCTAGAAAATGTGATTGAAAATCAGATTTTGTACTCTATGAAACACACAGCGTGTGATGGAAGGAGAAAAGTGTGTGTACTGGAGGAAATGACATGTGCTTTAGATGTTTGTTTGTGGCTCAGAATCAGAGAAGGTCAGAGGTTATGACCTCCTGACCTGTGACCCTATATGCTGCTCATCTACATCTGGACAGAGAGTGACGTAGATAGATAGATGTACAAATTAGATCAATTGATTAGTTTATCGACAGAAAATCTATATGCAACTATTTTTGATCATCTATTAATCATTTCATTATTTTTTTCAAGTGAACATGGCACAATTTCACTGGTTCCAGCTTCTCAAAACTGAATATCTTTGGGTTTTCAACTTTTGATCAGATAGAACGACACAATGGGCTCTGGAAATATTGTGATGAGCATTTTATTTATATCATATTGACAAAACGAGTCACTAATTAATTGAGAAAATAACCAGATTCATTACTAGTGGAAGTAATCCTTAATTGCAGCCCTAAAATAAATCGATATTTTCTGTTGAAGAGT
Organism: Hozukius guyotensis; assembly: GCA_916700995.1. NCBI lineage: Eukaryota > Metazoa > Chordata > Actinopteri > Perciformes > Sebastidae > Hozukius > Hozukius guyotensis. The sequence goes on from CAKALU010021349.1 coordinate 60,246, forward strand.
GGCTCACTTTTCACCGAGACTTTGCAAATTTTCTTATTTCATTTCTGCAAGGTGAAATTCACATCCCGCTGCAGCGCTGTCCCTGTTATCAGGGCGTCCTGGTAGTCAGAGACACTATGACAGCTTGTCAACCTGTGCTGACAGTTAACATCGACATTGAGGCTGCTTTTAGTTTGTATGCACCCAGACTCTGGAACAGCCTGCCAGACGATCTGAGGGCATACTCTCCTTTTGAAAGTGCATTGAATTTGCATTTCTCTTCCTAAAATGTGACAAACAAACAATAAACACGGTATAATGTTATATTGCATACTAAACCCACATCTGTTCCGGTGAGCTTCATGTTTGAGGGAGAGTCATGTAATTTTTTCTCACAATAATTTTATAATTAGATACAAATCTGACAATGAGGTGACTTTTTCACTTGATTTCAGTGCATTTCAACTAGTTTCAACATTTTTGCAGAGTCGAGTAGAATTGCATAAAGTTGAAGTAGGTGCCTTCTGAAAGTTTCACATGAAAATTGTAGACATTGTGATATCATTTCAATCAACTGAGAAAGATTTTCAAAATGTATTTGAGACGTGTTAAAGGGCCAGTGTGTAACATTACGGGGAATCTATTGGCAGAAATGGAATATAATATTCATAACTGTTTTTATTAGTGTATAATCACCTGAAACTTAGAATTGTTCTGTTTTCATTGGCTTAGAATGAGCCCTTCATATCTACATAGGGAGCGGGTCCACCATGTTGCTCCGCCATGTTTCTACAGTAGCCCAGAACGGACAAACCAAACACTGGCTCTAGAGAGAGCCTTTTGCATTTTAAGTTACCTGAAGGCCACCGTAGTTCTCCGACACTCTTGTGAAACTGTGGTGTTATTATGGTAAGGATGGCCTCTGAGCGAGTTGAACAGCGTTACCACGGTTTTGCACTCGGCGACTCACGTTACGACTGTCTTGGAAAGGGAGGAATGAGCGGAGGGGTAGTCAGTTGGTTGCAATCTGCAACCACACCACTAGATGCTGCCAAATCCTACACACTGTACCTTTAAGCATTTTAAGAAGGCCTAAATGTAAATAATGAAAACTTTTAGTCAGTGTAAATACCTGATGATGACATGAGCAAAACAATCCAGATGATTAGGCTTATTAGGAATTAAATACCAGAGGGTGAATGTTAACCATATGTCATATTGTTTAGTTCACTTAAAACAAATAGGTGACATTAAACCCCCAATCTCCAGTTGTTCAACGAAGCAGGAAACACATTACATGAGAGTGAATGTTTCATAACTGATGTCCTCGTTTCTCCGTTGGCATTATGCTGTTGTAGTTTTTTTTCTCTATTTGTCCTACTTAGAGAGGGAATATCACAGACAAGTGACAGCCCTGTAAATCAGCTATGTGTCTATGGCAACCATGGGTATCCACTGTTATTTTGAAATGCCATTGAATAATTGATTTGCCGACTGTGACACTGACTCTGTTGTGCTTGTGATTTGCGGAGGAGTGTGGCAAAAAGAGAATTTTACCCTATATGGATGTTTAGATGCTTGTGCTGCACACTTGTGCATAGTTACATACCAGTCATACACACACACACACACACAGAGTGCAGGTGTGTTTCATTTAGGATGTCCTTATTGCGTCAGTGTAATCTAATTTTCTTCTAACCAGGGGACCTGTCGCTATGTGATACACTCCACTGTAGCCCACACACTCTGCTTAACAGTGTCAGTGTCATATTACGCACATGCAGTGTGTTAACTGGATGATTTTTATCTATCGTACCATTCAATCTAATGCTCCATGCTTCAACACACTCTGCTCTGTCACACGTCTCAATATTAATTTGTTTATTGAACCAAATAATCACGTTTCAAGTGTCCTTCTTAGCGATTAATGAGTTGAATTTGTGTGTGGGAGAAAGAGAGTTTGACTGGCATCTGATCCATTGGCTGCTTGTTGTTTTTCTGTTTTACAACAGCAGTGAAGGGTTGCCATGGAAATGTGACCCCAGATCATTCTGGCATTTCATCCGTCCTAAACAGCTCTATTTAGAAAATCAAGGACACGATGTGATGCGACAGCAGACAGGAACTTCCTGTGTGTCGGAGTCTCTGCGCATTGTTGATGTCTGTGTGAGTGATCAAGGAAATGTGCAAGGATTCATTAATATGTTGAGGGAGATAAAGGTAACATCCCTCTATTTCGTCTGATCTAACCTCTAAGATTATATCAAGTGTTCATTTAGGCTTAAAGCTGGGGCATATGAGCAGATGAAGGATTATTAGAGGCCGGATCCTCCAAAAGTCTACAATTTAACACCAAATGTGTCACAAAGCTGTCCCTTCCAAGAAATGCTGACTTCTTCTTCCTGAGTCTGCAGCACACATCTAATGAATCATTTGCAGCCATCAGTATCCTATAATCCACTGCGCTCCAGTCAATTGTTTAATGGTGCATTCAAGTGATTGCAGACCATGCTGTTTGCACCATATTTGTGTTCATCAGTCAATGGTACATGCATAACATAATCTAGATCAATGAAAAACATGTAAATATTGGAAGTCACTCATAAATTCCAGTGTTTTTGTTAGCAGCCTGATTGTGATGTTAATGAGAGAACTTTATAGACAAGAGGAAGTTATATATGGATGGATTCTCTGAATGTGGCGGCTGTGTTTCAGAGGTAGAGCGGGTCGTCCAGCAATCAGAAGTTCGGCCGTTCGATCCCTGGTTCGATTCCTTCAGTCCACATGTCAAAGTGTCCTTGGCAAGATACTGAACCCCAAATTGCTCCCGAAGACTGTGCCATCGGTGTGTGAATGAGTATTTAGATTAGATCCTGATGGGACCGCACCTTGCATGGCAGCTACTGCCATCAATGTATGAATGTGTGTGTGTGAATGGGTGAATGCCGACAAGTTGTGTAAAGCGCTTTGAGTGGTCGAAAGAATAGAAAGGCGCTATATGAATGCAATCCATGTATTTACATATTTATACATTCATCAATGCCAAAGGCTGGTTCATTGATTACCAGTTTTCCATGTAACTTGCCTGATTTAACTGATATATTCCACTTTGTTGGCTGTTTGATTGAATATGTGATTTATGATCTGAAGACAGCTGCTGGAATGCATCATTAGGTTTAGTCTCTGTGAGATTACACAGTCTGAAGAGGAAGGGCAGATACAGTCTGGTCCGTCAGGACCCCTGCAGCACCCACCTTTGTGGACTGTGTCCTTCAGAGGATCCAGCTCTTGATTCCAGCTTTAATGCCCTTCAATTATGGGATATCATCACACATGGTTATTTAGTTGCAACTGAACTATACTGACACCGAAGCTTCAACATATCCTTTGTATTCTTCTCAAACCAAACCAGCTTAATTTTCATCATAACAAAATATATCTGATCATATTATATGCTGCAACTAGTGTTTTACTTTTGGCATTTTTTTGGACCGGATTAACCCACCTGTGAGCCCTGGGGTGAAAAGTGAGCTGTGCCGAACGCAAAAGGTTCTTGCTTGAGCCAGTGTTTCGTTGTAGAGACATGGCGGAGCAAAACATGGCGGTCTCCGTGAAGAGGACCTGCTCCCTTTGTAGATATGAAGGGCTCATTCTAAGCTAACAAAAACACAACGATTATTAGTTTCAGGTGATTATACACTAATGAAAACATAGTTATAAATATTAAATTCCACTTCTGCTAATAGATCCCCCAAAATATTACACACTGTTCCTTTAAAAGTTGATGAAATGCACATTTATTTAAGAATATACAACAGGCAAGCATAATATCAGCTGTGATGTTAAAGGTATAAAAACTACATTTTGACACATGGCCCTTTCAAAAGACCTCAAGGTAAAAATAAAAAACAAAAAAAAAGTCAACATGGGGTCTTTGGGGGCCCCTGAGGGTGTGGGGTTCTGTGACAGCGAGCATAACGGGGCTTTGCGGTCATCGGGTCAACTTTTTTTAGAAGTCCCAAGGTCGAGGTATAAGCTGTGGGGTGATTGTGCTTTTGCTGTCGCTGCTCTTAAACTATGGAACAAGTCACCCCCTGATATACGTACCGTCACTGACCTAGTACTTTTTAAATCTAAACTCAAGACTTTTTTATTTAGATTGGCTTTTAATACCTAGTAGCGCTGTGCCATTTTTCCTGTGCTTTTTATGTACCTTTTTATGATTTTATGATATGTTATGTTTTTAGTCCTGTTATTTCTTGATGTTAATGTAAAGCACTTTGGGTACCTTTTGGTTATTATAAAGGGCTATACAAATAAATGTTGATTGATTGATTGATTGACAGTTGCCTGCTTTGCCTGGTTGGTAATTGAGCTTTGGGGGACTAGTTTTGTTATGGCTCTTGAAAACCTAAAAAGTGGGATATAGGTCTAATACCTTAACACACATTATTATAATGTGAGATAGTGTGTGCGTGTCTATGTGTGTGTGTGTGTGTGAGAGAGAGAATCTGTTTATGGTATGTTTGCCTGTCCCACAGAGAGAGAGAGAGATAGAGAGAGAGAGAGAGAGAGACATAGAGGTCAGGGTTAGTAAGGCTATCACTGCATCAGCTAAAGCCGCATCCAGCCTGCATGTGTGTGTGTGTGTGTGTGTGTGTGTGTGTGAGAGAGAAAGACAGTGTGTGAATTTGTGTAGTTGTGTGTGTAGTCTATGCTCTTTTAATGGTCTGCTAATCCCAAATGCATTTGGCTGGCAAATTAATCCAAGCCTTGTCATAGCAAAGCTCTAAAACCCTTCTATCCCATAGCTACCCCTCCTCTCCTCTCCCTGCATGTCTCTGTCTCTCCCTCCATCTCTCATTCTTCCTCCCGGGCTACTCTCTATCATAATATCTCCAGATGGTATCTTGGAGGTAGGTGTGATATCCAGAGAGAGAGAGAGAGAGAGAGAGAGAGAGACAGAGAGAGAGAGAAAGAGAGAGAAAGAGGGAGGATGGATGACCTGTGACGCGAGCTGAGCATCCTCATTGGAGGAGGAGGAGAGAGAGAGAGAGAGAGAGAGAGAGAGAGAGAGGACAGGGGGGCTCATTTGTTGCCATAGTGAAAAAGTAGATTACCCACCGACAGCATGATGCGCTGATGGACGCGTGAGGGATGCTGTGTTTCTCCTGGAGCATCATTCACCTGTCCTACATGCAAAGGTATGCAACTTCTCTTTTCGTGGATGGATGGAAACTGATGCAGTGTCATGACCGAGTAAAGACAATTTCTCATGCATTTATTCCTCCTAAAGCAGTCAAGTTCAATGCACATCAAAGTGCATTATACAAAATAATCACTATTATAATATTCCTGTGAGAAAAGGTGTCTATAGATAGGCTACTCACTGAGAGCTGATGGCGACATATGCTCTTTTTTTAATCTCCTATAATTCCTTCCTTCTACTGCAACGTTATAGTGATATGCTACAGTATCACTGGAGTCGATTTATTTTTATTTTGCATGGGAATATTTAGCCATTTTTGCTGCAAAGACAAATTTCCAAAACAAATTCCCCAGAGTTGAGGAAATAAACGCAAGAAAGGGAAAGATGTTTCCATTTTATAGCCTATCCATTTAGCATTTTCCTAATTATTGATTCAAGTCAATAGTCAAATTAAAATAAGCTATGCAAACAAGTCTATTTTCGTGCAAAACCTCCAATAGACCGTCGTTGCTGTCAATGTCAGTGTTATTATGGATGGAGACGTTTGCAAGGATGAGCAGGATGTTTCCATTAGATTTGTATTGATTTGTATTTTATCTTTAATGATTTGATCTCTGTGGGTCTTTTAAGTGGACGCCAGATGAAGCTGTAAGCTTATAGCCTACAGGTTAATGGCTCTTTACTCCTGTGACCGCTATGAAACTTCAAATATTATCGATCTCCTCCATTGCATCATTATATTCCCAGACCACAGATCACCTCTCTGATGTCTATTTGATCAGAGACAGTCCACCTTCATTCTACACAGCAGGAATATATTTGCAATAATATAATCACACAAATCCATCACGCTGCACAGTTTTCACTGTTTCTCTGTGTGTGTCTCCATCTGTGTGTTGTTCCCTCTGCTGGCATGACTTAATATTAATATAGCCTACAAAATAGCCTATATGAACCTTCTACAACACGCTTTGGCAATACCTTATGTATAATATAATAATAATAATAATAATAATAATAATAATAATAATAATAATAATCATAATAATAATAATAATAATAATATTAATGATAATAATAATAATAATAATAATAATAATATATTTATTATGTATATATTCTACAACACGCTTTGGCAATACTTTATGTATAATATAATAATAATAATAATAATAATATAATATAATATTGATTATGTATAATAAAATGTATAATGTAGCCTATGGACATTTATATGTTTGAATTTAGTCAGAGAAAGAGGCGCTTTGGCAATATATTGTCCCTATTATATATATTCTTGTAAATAAAGCTTATTGAATTGAAATTGAGACGAGAAACCGAAAGTCAGCTCTGATTGGCTGAATCACGCTCGAACCCGTGACGTTACCATGGTGAAGTTACAGGTGTAATGTCGAAATCTGTAACCTCATCAAATCGTGTCTCCTTTACAGGCGTTGTAGAGATTTTGGTTGTTGTAAAAAGTGAGATTCGATTGAGGTTAAGCATCGCAGAAGAGGATTTGTTGACGTTTTAGGTGGGTGAAAAGTGGAGTTCGGAGGGAAGGGGAACCACAAATTGACGGAGAAACTGACTTTAACAACGTACTGTAGCTAGTTGAGCCAACGTCTGCGGAATAATTTATGCTAGCTAGTGCTAACGTCCAACTAGGCCAGGGGTCAGCAACCTGCGGCTCCGGAGCCACATGAGGCTCTTTAGCTCCTCTCCAGTGGCTCCCTGTGGATTTTTTAAAAAATTAGCTGGAATGAGTTACTGTTTTTTGTTTACATTTTCAATTTTATTTATCATTGTTGTAGGTTTGTACGACGGAGTATTAGGGCCACATTGAGGAAAAATAAATAAATCTGAGATTCGAGAATAAAGTCATAATATTATAAAGTAGTAATTTTACGTGTTATTTTATTTTTTTCTCGTAAAGTTATGACTTTTTTCTCGTAATGTTACGACTTTTTTTCTCGTAAAGTTATGACTTTATTCTCATAATATTATTACTTTTTTTCTCGTAAAGTTATGACTTTATTCTCGAAATCTCCGTTTTTTTTCCCCTCAATGTGGCTGCAAATGTTTTGCGGCACCAGACAAATTTTTTTATTTTTTTTGTCTAAAATGGCTTTTTTGATAGTAAAGGTTGCTGACCCCTGAACTAGTCTAACATCTGTTGAATAATTTATGCTAGCTAGTTGACAGATTTGCGAATCATAAACTAGCTGGAGTAACATTAGCCTAAAAGTTTTAGCTTTGACACATTTGGATTATTGTTTGAATTAAAAACAGATGATACGTTTACAGATAAACTTTGTCGCTTGTGGTTTATGCTATTAGACTAAGCAATTGGCTAAGCTAAAGGCAAGACAATCAACAAGCAGACGGAGAACTGCTAGCTAGCTTGTCTAGTCTTACAAACAAGGACTTTTCTAGTTGGTCCTCACTTCTCACCACATCAGGTAGACAAATAGATGAAGGACAGGAGGATAAGGTAAGATAGATGAGGTGAAAGAAATGTTCAAACTTAAAGACCCAAGGGATGGGGAAGAGAAGAGAGGAGCTGAAGCTAAATGAAAAAGGTGGGTGTTTTAGCGAGAGGAAAAATTAGGGGAAATTGGGCTGCTGGAGGATAAATTTATTTATAAAGATGGAGAGTTGGAAAAGGGATGGATGAGAGGGGAAATAAGTAGTGATGTGTCGTCGCGAACGAACCGACTCTAAGAGCCGACTCTAAGAGCCGACTCCAGTCCGAGAGCCCTTTTTTTTTTTAATTAATTCAAGGCAGAATAATAGGACGATCTTCTCCGCGCCACAGGCACTCCATGCACTAACTGTGACTGAATGTTGTGTTATTGACATCCGTGCGACTAATAAAGTGACAGACAAGAATCATACCATCAAGCAGGGAGGGGCGGGGGTGCACGGCGCGCTGACGGTCTACAGGTACAGAGCAGGAGGAAGAGGAGGAGAGAAAGAGAAATGGTACGTGTCCACAGGGGCGTTTTTTATCGTGAGGGGACGCAACGCTTCCCAACATCGGACGCTTGGTGGGCTGTCACTAGACACAAGGCTTTCCCCACCTGATTGGACAAAGGCTTTCCCTCCGTTTGCTGCTGCTCCCAGCTTTCAAACCGGAAACAGTCTGGAGGCTCGTTTGGAAACTTTCTTCTCTTATTTCACGAAAATAGTTCACCGAAATGTGTTTCTGAAAACATTTGAGGCGAGAAATAAGCCATGCAGTTGCTAAATCTGTCTTTATTTTGGATCCACAACGTTTATTTTAAAAGATTCTCGGGAGTTTCGAGAGGCGGCGAGTTGCGTCGGCCGCCCGTGATTTGCATAAAGTAGACGAGCCCTCAGCTTTATGCAAATGAGGAGCGGGCGTCGTGACGCTCCGTTTCTCGTGGCGCTCCGTTTCTCGAATCGCGACGCCACGCTACCAGAATGCATTGCGCGGCTGCTTACATAGACAATGAATGGGGAGCATGGAAAGCACGGAGGCTGTGGACACGTACCAAGAGGAGTGCGGTGCGCGAATAGCAGACTAGATGAGTGACAGTCGGAAACGAAGCAGCATGTAAAATTACGGTATTCTGGAAATTATAAGGTTTAGTATAATTAAATTGAATAATTTAAATGATATATCTGCACACATACTAATCATAGGTCAAAACAGCGCTAAATTTGGCTGAACTATAAAAGGCAGAAGTGGTAAAAATGAAGAGCCGTTTGGGAGCCGAAAGAGCCGGCTCTTCTTTGGTGAGCTGAGCTCAAATGATCTGGCTCACTAAAAAGAGCCGGAATTCCCATCATTAGTTTTAGCAGAGAGGAAAAAATTAGGGGTAAAATGTGCTGCTGGAGGATACATTTATTTATAAAGATGGAGAGTTGGAAAAGGGATGGATGAGAAGAGGGAAAATAAGGGTAAAACTAGCAGAGAGAGAGGTGGGATGGAGATGGGGATGGGGGCTGAGGAGAGGAGGAGGAGGAGCAGAGGAGAGGAGAAAAAAGGGGAGGGATGAAGGAGAGAAGTGTTTGGAGACAGACTCAGGTGTGCGTGACTGGAAAACGGAGGGAGCTCGGAGGCTGCACAGCAATCAGAGGCAGCTGTGTGTTTGACATTGGACTACACACATCGGCAGTAGCTCTTCTCTTTGTGACAGCAACTTGCAACCTCATTATCAAGCAGGGACCGTGCTGCTGACGCCGGAGAGACATATAGATTAATACAAGGTAAGGTTTACAGTAGAGAGTTTGCAGAAATATACCCTTTCTGCAGACTTACTACTCAATATTCTGCTCAGTGATTTTGTCGCACTTTGATTTTACCTATTGTTCATGCAGTATTCATAAAAAGACTTACTTGTTGGACTAGTTATCCTTGAATGATATTATAAGGTTATATCGGTGTAACCTAGTTAAATAAAAAGAGCAGCCAGTTGCTTTGATGTATAGGAGATACAGACATGCCAATAAGACAGAGGGGGGATCAGAAACCCGCTTTTCATCTGTGCATGCTGTGGCCATGTTCATTTCAGACGGTGTCTCTGTCATGCTTTGCACCATTCGCTTGTTTTTAAAAAAAAATAAAAAAAAAATCGTGTGTGTTTGATTCGGTGCAAATGATGGACTCTGATCTCCCATTGCGGTTGACGGATGCTGCGCCAGTCATTGTTGTTTTATTTCTCCTTGGAGAGCGAAAGAGAGCCAGTTGGACCAGACGCTGCATGTACAAAAATATCACATCAGTCAATGAATTTCCTTTATAGGGCAGGCATGCATCAACGAAAACACAATAGGAAAAAAAAATGTAAATTAAAAATAAGGAGGATAGAGAAGAGGATGCCAGTGGAAGAGGCTGCAAAGTCCCTGTTGAAACATCAGCAGGATGAAGTGATTTAAGGTCACAGCTTGTTTTGGGAGAGTAAAGCTGTGTCACACCTTGTCTGTGCTGCTGCAGCAGGTAAAGTCGTTACTGTGTTGTTGGCACACTCCCTGAGGACAATCACTATACATGCATGCATTATTGAGACTGTATGATATTCCCATTGGGAGTCAACAGTTCTCAGCAGCACGTTTACAGGGACATGTTGACTATGTGATGTAGATATTGGTTTTATCACTATACTGAATTTGGTTCAAGAGAGTTTTTAATGGTGTTTGACATCTTCCTGCCCTTTATTGTCCGTTAAGGTTATTCAGTATCATACATTAAATATTTATAGAGACTTGTTTAATTAGATAGAATGACTGAGGAAAATTAGGGATGCACCTATCAGACTTTTTCAGTCCCGATAGCGATACCTGGGCTTTGGGTATCGACCGATACCGAGTACCGATCCGATACCAGTGTTTAATTAATAAGCTGTATGCCTCGCTGTGTGGATGTGACTGAATCATTCTTTTATGTATAAGGCAACATCAAGACTGACTTAAACATTCTTTTCCTAATTTAACTTTGTATAGCAAAATGTAACAAATAAATGCATAGATATACATTTACTGAATTGTTCTTTATTATTCAAATAATAAATCCAGCAACTTGGTAAAAATCTTCAAAATTAAGAGGAATTACAGTTCAAGTGTAACCTTTATAATGCAGCCACAAATTGGTCAAAACGTAAACAGGAGAAACTTAAAGGCAGGGTTGACGATGTTATCCAGTATTCACTATTTGTTATATTGGTTGAAATGGTCTTCACACCCCGACAGCGATTCATTACTTATGAGCTCTGAAAAAGGACTGGAAAAGAGCTGTCATCTGTAGCTGCTGTAATCCCATAAAAACGTCTACCAATCACTGCCTCGCGGTCCGCTTGGAAAGAACCAATCAGATGCCTCCCTGCCTCCCTGCCTCCCTGCCTCCTTGCTCGTACTTTACCCTTGGCGTGCACCAGCCTGAACTAAAAGCGCGTCGCCGCCGCAAGTTTACTGGAGAATGGAGGAGAAAACTCAGCCAAAAGTAGCACTGCCGCGGTTACTTGTCATGAGGTAGTATTGTTGAGTTGAGGTCCTCTCTCCGCTCTGTGTCTGTGAAGTAGTTACGAAGTGGTCAGTATCGGCCCGATATCCGATCCGGTAACAGTATCGGTGCATCCCTAAGGAAAATCTATTTGGCTGCAGCAGTCAGGAAAAGATACACAAGAGATCTGAATATTGTGAGTGTTGGCGTCTCCAAGCCTTCGTGATGTCTGTGGTCTGAGCACCAGGAACAGCTCCTAGTGACATTTAGATAATTCCAAAAACAAGGCAACAGTTAGAGATGATCAAAATAAAGCTTTAAACTTTTTAAAAACATGCTGAAACACCTTGTTTCCTGGGGCTCAGGTGCAAAAAATTGTACCTCTGTCCACTTGGGAACAAGAGGCACATGGAGACACATTGTCACATGCCCACTCAGCAAAAGCCTTCCCAGTGAAGCTTCCCAAAATATTGCTGCCTCCTTAAATTGTGTGCAACAGAAAAAGCAGTATGATCCATTTTAGTTGCCAGAAAATAAATTGAGAATCACTATGGTATCGGTTGATGGTGCCTATTTGCTCTGTGTTTCTGTTGAACATTCATGCCCCTGAGTTTCCTTCTGTGATTAGAAGGCGGTATGTTTTATATTCACAGAAAGACACGGACATAGTCTATTATGTAAAGATGTGTATAGTCTGTTAAACATGTCTGACTCTTATGCTGGTACTCCATTTATCACTACGTTTTCTGCTGGTAGCACATCACTGTGAGAAGTGCGCGCGTCAAGAGGATGATGAAAGATCTTGCTAACTCTTAACATAATGCGGGTGAATGCACATCCATCATTGGGCATTCAACATGCGTGCATTTTCCATTAGCATGTTTATGTCTCGTTTGTGGCAAATAACTGTCGGTGTGTGTCCTGATGTAGTTGTCTCTTTCTTTTCCCCTCATTTAACCTGCCACAGAAAGCAGATGCAGTAAGAAAAGTTTTTACAGTCAAAATCAAGCTGCTCGGATGACGAAAAGAGCATTTGACAGTCTATTTTGAAAAGTCCAGACGCTGCCCCATCATTAATTACCAACACATCTGTGCGTCATACAAAACAAGATAGAGGAAAATAAGTGTTTGCGTAAAAGGGGATTCTTTTAGATAAATTGTAATTGTTATTGCCTCTGTTTAATGCGCAGTAAATTCAATGCTTTCTCAACACATAAAACAGTGTGTCAGCACTAGCAGCACTAATGAAACTCATCGAATTAAAGCAAGACAGAGAGGGAGGGAGGGAGAGTGTTTTGTCTCTGCCCATGTTGTCTGTTTATGTCTGTGTAAAAGTTGATTTGGAAGGTTTTATAATGCCCTTGTGCGTAGTTTGGATAGAACTTGAGATATAAATGCCTAATGGCGTGTGCGAGATGTTTGTTTAGGGAATGAGGATTTGATTTTTCTTTTCCTCTCAGCTACAGTTAGGCCTACGCAACAAGAGAGAGACGCAGAGGGGGGAGCGTGACAGAGAGACACAGCATGTATGTGACTGTGTGAGAGAGGCACGCTGGAGGATTGCAAATGAAACAGTGGCTTGTCTTTGGTGAGTGGGAATGTGTCTTATAGCAGTGCAATTTGAAGTGAGGAGAGTTAAAAAAAATCATATCTTTATGTTAATGCGCCAGTAGATATGGAGAATGGGAGACCGAGACACCATTGCGTCATTGGTAGAGACAGAGTGTATGTGTGTGTGAGCTGAGTTTTGTTTGATTTGTTCATTATTGGAGCAGCAGTTAGCCCTGTTGCCTTCCTGACACTGTCATGTTAATTACGTTCAGTGAGACTCTCTGTCCCTAGATGCCTCTTTTTATCACTCTCTCCTTCTTCTTCTGTCTCCTTTCTTATCTCCCTCTCTGGCTCTATCTCTCCTCCTCTACCTCTTTCTCCATGCACTTCCCCTGTCTCCTTCTTTCCCCTCTACCTTTCCCTCTTTCCTCCTCTCTCCCCATCTTCTGTCTTTTCATCTTATGCGTTGTTTCTTTCCCTATACCTCCGTGTCCCTCTCATCCTCTATTTCACTACAATCCACCTTCATTTCCCTCCCTCCCTCCCTCCCCCCCATTCCCCACTCAGCTAACCACCAACATCCCTGTCACGACCTTGATCCTGTTTTGCATAAGCAGTGGATGCCATCCTCTGCTGTCTAAACTGTCCCAGCTCCCCTGCTGTTTACGGTCAATTAAAATGCTCCATTGCAGTGAAGTAAAGTGTTTGTGTTAGCTCTGAGGTTAAGCAAATTATGAGACCGGCCCATTAATGCAGAGGGATGGCTACTTTAAAGTTTACTCGGGGGAGGAAACTGATGTCCCCCCTTTTTTGGCTGACTGTTAAACACAGGTGGTGTATTTCTTGTAGCAAGATGTGTCCCTGTATGTCTGTTTGAATCATCCTCTCAAAGGTTGACCACAGTTTGTAAAGGGGATTCACTTCACTGTTACCTAACCTCTGTTTGTACTCCATTAAATGGATGCATTCTGTAATTTATTACAACAAGGCACATGCAATAGTCTACTTTTTTTCCTAGAACAAAAGGAATACAAAATACCCCTGAAAGCACAGTTTTTGCCAAATAATTTGTTTCAGTCTCGAAAACAATTTATACTGTAATGATAACGATGGAAGGGGGCCCAATTTGGAGAGAACACCCAAAAAGCCAGCGTTACAATAATACCATTAGAGCAGCGGGAGAATAGATTTAACATACCAAGTCTGATTTGGTTAGCGTTGAGGGGCAGACATTTGAGGAACGGTATGCTATTTGGTGCTCATCATGGCTTTAAAACAGTGGCAGTATCTTCTCGGACCAAAACGAAAATAAATTAAAGAAACAAATGGGACTGCCAGTTTTTTTTATGTGACCTTGTCGGTGCCATAGATTCACGAGTGTGTGTGAGGTGTGATATGATGTTGCGGTTGTGTTATTGATATTATGTTGACACAGTGGTGACTATGGTGACTCTGCTCAGTCGCAGTAATTTAGAGCTGTGCTCCAAGAGGAACAGGGCAAGGCCGTAAAGCTGGGCCAAAATTTGTAAAGCCTCCATTCATAAATCAAGACCACTGGTCTAGAGCCGATCCTATAGTCATCATATTAAGCTTCGTTAAGAACAAACAGCAGCAGCTCATTATGTTGGTCACTGTAACGGCCGATGCAATGCTCATTAGGTTGATTTCATTTGCACAGTTTGCATCCCCATTTCAATTAAACATCAAGTATGCTGAGATTGACATTTGCTGTGAAATGGGTGCACACAAACAAACACAGTGTCAAGTGAGAGTGAAAGATATGAGCTCAGTCTTCTCTATTGGTAGTAGCAGCTGAAAAGACAGGGTGTGAATGGAAATGGGTTATAGAGGAAATTAAGTCTTTGGACCTTTTTTTTATATAAATGTGTTTGTATTTCATTTTAAACTTGACTGAAGGTTTTATTTACCCAAAGTACTGGGTGTGCTGATCTGCCAACATGTTTGCATGTTCATCCTAGGTTTTATGAGTAGACATTAAAATCCCACATTAAAGTTATTATTACTAGAGCTGCAATGATTGGTCAGAAAAAATAATCACCTACTATTTTGATAATCGATTTATTGTTCAAGTAATTTTTCATGCAAAAATGGCAGAAAATGCTATTTTGCAGCCTCTTAAATATGGACATTTCCTGCTTTTCTCTGTTTTATTTCATATTATACTGAATATTTTGGAGTTTTGGACTGACAAAACAAGACATTTAAAGACATCACCTTGGACTTTGAGGAACTGGGCTGGACATTTTTCACTATTTCACTAAACGATTAATCGATTAATCTAGAAAACAATCGGCAGATTAATCGATAATGAAAATAATCTGTATCGTAATCGTTGCAGCCCTAGGTGTTACTATATTTCCCCATTTTGCCATACAGTGTACAATATGATAGACTAATCTTATCTTAAGCTGATGACAAAGTCGAAGTGAATTTAATCAAAGATTATGAATGCATATGAATGTTATGTTGAAGGTCTGTCAGGCGTAAGTAAATATAGAGATTGTGTCTACAGATTGTGATTATTATAGAAGTAAATACATCAAACTATTAAACTACAAACAAGCCTGTGTGCCTGTGAAATCCAGCACCTACTAAGATGTTAAAATTCTAACAAAGTCTTTTCTGCTCACAGGTTTATGTGAACATGTCTGTCTGTCACCTGTTACTGTGGAGACCAACTCTACCTTATAATTGGGGGAGCCTGAAGTTCTTTCAGCCAATGAGACTTAGCCCAGCTTTTCTTTTGAATTCCCCAGGTTGCACCGCTGCACCTGTCCCAGCTGTTGCAGTGATGGTCCCACCTTGAAATCCGAGGGAGAGAAAGACAAGTCAGAAGAAAGGAATATATTAAAATCATCCAATTTACAAAACTCGTCTGTGCCACAAGCTCAGGCCATGGCCAGGAAAGGTGTTTCAAGGACAAGTAGCTTCCTGTGACGGCTCCACGTGACACATTTGAGATCTGCTTCTCCTTTTGTTACCTCAACGGATCAAGATGATGCTTTGGCTGCTGCTAATTCTGTCCATTTGGGTGGGATCTGATCGAGCTGAGTCCGCCGCTTCCGAACGGCGAGTTGTAGCACACATACCTGGTGACATCATCATCGGAGCGCTGTTCTCCGTCCATCATCAGCCTCCTGCTGACAAGGTAAGTTTGTGTTGTTGCGTCTGTGTACAGTATGTCTGCAGGATGGTTTGTGAGTCATAGTTGTAGGAATTGAGTTTTTGTGACTGTAAATTTTGGGTAATGTTATGTGTAATTCACTCGCGAACTCCGACCAAACAGTCAAACTAGGCAGCGCTGATCAAATGTGAGTCAATATTATGTTACATTAATGCCTATTTCTCGCCTCAAATGTTTTCAGAATCATCTTGTAGTGTTGTGTACTTTTTATCTGTAAAATGAGAAAGTTTGTGACCTGGCAGCCATGTTGAGATCTCTTGAGGGAATACCAAGCACCGCTTACATGGCCAGAGCACAGCCAATAGGAACGCTCTCTCTCTGAAATGACCTGTTATTGGTCAAAGTCTCCCGTCATACGGATCAGCGCTGCCTAGTTTGACCGTTTGATCAGAGTTCACAAGTGATTGACAGCTGCCTCTGTTGAATGAACAGCCATAAGGAACACTCCCTTTCTGAAATGACCTGTGATTGGTCAAAGTCTCCCGTCACACAGGCTTTTTTAAAGCCTGAAAACAGAGCTATGAAGAGGTGAAGAAGTTTCTCTCAGAACACTTGAATTACAATATACTGAAAGGTTATTATGGAAGTTTTGCCCAATGATGCCCAAAAATTGTTGCCTACTGAAGTTTTAATAGTTGTAGTTAATTTTTGGCAAAAATTGCAATCTATTGTACAGAGTTATAATGTTACTCTGCTTATTAAGAGCCAAAGAACACTTTCAATTTGTAGAATGGGTACGTCTGTGTGAGTCCATGAACCTTCAGCCTCCATTAGCTTCCCCAGAAACCTGTAGCCACCCACTGACATTTAAGCTTTTTTCCATCGAATTATGGATAATTGCAAACAGGAAAAAAAATAACTCTTTGAACATGGCAGCCATGTGAATATATAACCAATATTAATCCACCACTGGAAGCATTTAAAAGCCTAAGTTTAAAGAATTCTGTTCAACCAGTCTGCTAAAAAATTAAAATGTGTCTGAATAAATTAAAGCAATCAATGACAATGTTGTTATTTAAATGCCAGTTCAATTTTACTTGATTTGATTTCTTCCTCCACCCTGTCTGCGCAGGTACATGAGCGCAAGTGTGGCGCGGTGCGAGAGCAGTACGGCATCCAGAGGGTGGAGGCCATGATGCACACACTGGACCGCATCAACACCGACCCGCACATCCTTCCCAACATCTCCCTCGGCTGCGAGATCCGGGACTCCTGCTGGCACTCGGCTGTGGCTCTGGAGCAGAGCATCGAGTTCATACGGGACTCGCTGGTCTCCTCCGATGAGGCCGAGGAGTGGGGTGGAGGACTTTCCTGGGGAGGGGGTGGAGAAAGAGGAGGAGGAGGAGGTGGAGGTGGAGGAGGTTCGACGATGAAGTGTGCAGACCCCTCTGCCACTCCAATGCGGGGGAAGAAACCCATTGTGGGTTTAATTGGGCCGGGGTCAAGCTCAGTGGCCATCCAGGTCCAGAACCTCCTACAGCTGTTCAACATACCACAGATTGCCTACTCTGCCACCAGTATGGACCTCAGCGATAAGGTGAGACCATCCACCTGTAGACAAACTTGTAGCTCATTCAAGTTGTACAGATGTAGGCCCATAAATATTAGAGGGAGAATTGGAGAGAGAATATATTACTGCTACTTTAATGTAACTTTAATTTAATTATTTAGAATTACTTAACTGAATGTTCTAGATGCTCCTGGATAACTCTGCTTCTCATTGATTTTATTTCCATTGTTTCAGAGCCTTTACAAGTACTTTATGCGGGTGGTGCCTTCAGATGCCCAGCAGGCAAGAGCTATGGTGGACATTGTCAAGAGATACAACTGGAGCTACGTGTCTGCTATACACACTGAAGGTACAACCACCCACACTCTGTCTCTGACTTTTAAACTCCTCTTCCAAGCTCAGACATGCACACACAAACTCTTTTTTTCTTGTTCTCTCTCTGCCTCATTATACTGCGTTCTTTACTCCTCACTACATGTATTTACCTGGATCTTATCCAGAGTGACTTAAAATAGATGTAACAATAGTCCAAGTGGAAAGTGGAAAGTTGCTTTCAAATCTCCAATTGTGAAGACATTTGTGATGCTTCACAAAAAGGAACTTTATTAGAAAATAGAGCCAAGGAGAAAAAGCAGAAAAGTTTTCTTTCAAACAAGATATTTGAGTATTTTCAGTGCAAGGACAAGAAGCTAGAGGAAGACAGCTTACTAATGTAAATGTGATAAAAATTGAATTATTGTGGCCGTGTTGAAGATAGCTAGAAGCCAAGAAGTTGATGAAGTATCCAAAAACAGCAGTGTACAGTAGATCAGTAGGTAATTGCTGGAGGAGAGGGAAATGAATGGGGTCACAAGAACAGGTGGTTGCCACACTACCAGAAAGAAGCATCTGGGGATAGCGGGGGGAGACAGACATTTTTGCCACAGAGCATGGTCAAAAGAAGATAGAGTGTCAGATGCCACTGACCTCAAATTATAAAGTATCGTCTCAAAATGTATGCATAAGTCCTCACTGACTACGTTTACATGCACAAAATATTCAGTTTTTTGCCTTTATTCCAAAAAAGACAATATTCCAATATTCCACTAATATTGCTGTTTACATGTGACTGTGCAAACTCCGATTAACGTAATCGGTGGTGGACTTGTTTGACCATGTGAACACAACCTCCCTCTTTCACTCCTTCAACCACCTTCTTGAGAAGGTCAGCGTTGTGATATTTGTGCATATCCAAAAACCTAGGTGTGTCTCTCCTTCCGACCTGAAATGTGGGATTTCTTTTAGGCATGCATCTCTGTAAACTGTCGGATAGTTGATTTGTGTACAACACGCAGAGCTGGCCGTAAACAGGCAAGAGGCCGTGTGTCGCAAACTGCTGTAAAAGCCTCAATTGAGATGCATATTCCGAATGCCAAAGAATGCTCCTAAAACCTGAATAATATCAGCATATCCCACATGTCTTAATCTGAAAATGCTCCTTTCAGAATAAGGCCTAATTCCAAATATCCAAATTGAATATGCTGTTTACATGACCCGTATCAAATTCTGAATATTATCATATTTGGAATAATAGGGGAATATTAGTGTGCATGTAAACGTAGACTTTCAGAAAGATTGTGTGCTATGGACATAGAAACTAATTTCAAGAGGAAAGAAAACATGATTGAATTTTTGAATTTTATCTATTTGATATAGGCATGGAGATGTACTGTACAAACTCACTTACTCACCCTGAAGGTGGTAGTGAAGTCAGTCAGTTCGTTTACTGGTGGGAGATAGTGTGACAGCTACATGAACTGGAGGACAATACAGTAACTGCGTCTGTGTGTACACGTGTCCACTGAGAGAAGGCTTGTGTAACCTGAAGAGGGCGATAAACACAGACACACACACACACGCACACGCACACGCACACGCACACGCACACACACACACACACACACACACACACACATCAAGGACTCCTGGCCTCTGGCCATGCCTGAGGGCATTATAACAGCATTTGAACTGAGGTATGAAGGGTAAGTGTGTGTGTTCACGTTGTGCATGTAGGTGAGTATATACCACATCTAGCTACTGAGTATGCATGTGTGTGAGTGATTTGGGTGTAGTCAGTGACATTATTCTCAAATTAAAGAGAAATTCCAGTATTTTGTCAGCCTTTGTGTTATATACACACGTGGACAAAATTGTTGGTACCCTTCCGTTAAAGAAAGAAAAACCCACAATGGTCACTGAAATAACTTGAAACTGACAAAAGTAATAATAAATAAAAATTCACTGAAAATTAACTAATGAAAATCAGACATTGCTTTTGAATTGTGGTTCAACAGAATCATTTTAAAAAACAAACTAATGACAAAAATGATGGTACCCCTAGAAAAGATTGAAAATAATTTGACCATAGGGACATATTAAACTAAGGTG